>JAAAKE020007241.1:0-11046 GCA_010014785.2 Anisolabis maritima
CAGTGACTTGAGAAATTACTGAAATTTTTATTTTTTATTTGAAAAGAAAAAGAGGGGCAATAAATTTAGAGAATGTGGAGTGTTGATAGAAAATTTCCAGAATATGATAATTTATTGAATAAAGATTTTTCTGAAATAGATTGGAATCTATAATAAATATATTATAAACTTTAAAACCTTAATATAAAAAATTTCTCATTAATCTGTTTAGGGGAAGATTTGATAGAAAACATTCGGATTCTTTTTATTAAAATATTTTTATTTACGCTTTAATGATAACGTTTCGGTAGATCTTCATCAGGACTTTTTCAGCGTACAATCAAGCATGATTTTGCTGAAAAAAAAACAGAATCTCTGTCAAAACGTCAATAAAATTAAATCAAAATAAACATTTTAATAAAAAGATTGCAAATTTTTCTTACCAAATCTTTCTCCCTCTGGCTTTATTTCTTATACAAGTAAAAGCATGAAAATAAAAATATTTTCAAGAAACGAAAATCAAAGAAGAGTTTAATTTGTAAAGGATACAGGTCTTGTAGTCCCATTTATCTCTTTTCAATCAAAATTAATCTTTTTACCAATAAAATTCTGTAAATTAAATCACATTTAGTAATTTAATGTTAAAATTTGAATTAGAAAAATATTAATTTGCCTTATAAAATTGTGAATTTTGGAGATAAAATCTATAAAAAATTTTACTCTGAATGATGTCAAAAATACTTCAACCCCAGCCAGTATTGAACCATTGCTATATTCTCTAATGGGAACATATGCTCTGATGAATTTGGAATTTGGAAAGAAATAAAACATAGGAGAAATTAATTTTTTAAAATTATCCTTATTAAATTTGAATTTTTTGAGTGAAAATATCTTTTCGAACCACCTTATATTCATTTTTATTTTCATTGGCATTTTATTTTTATTTCATTAAAAAAAAAAAAAAATGACAATTTCAAGTATTAAATCCTTGATATATAAAAAATCCATTAGCTCCTTTTTTCCTTTTTTATTTAGATTCAATTAAATATTCGGCTATTTTATTATTAATAGAAACATGAATGTTTATTCACGTTTTGTTTTTAGAAAATAAGAAGTGGGAAAAAATAAAAGCAAAGCGGAGAATAAATAAAATATATATATAATAATATTCTATTATCTTATCCTCTTTTCTTTTTTTTCATCCCCATTTGAAATGTATTTTTATCCCCTGGTATAAAAAAAAAATAAAGAAAATAATCCTAATAAAATTTATGCAAATATAAAACAGAGGGAGAGAAGAGTTTTGTTTTTTTTTTTTATGAAATTGTATGGAAATGTTTCGCAAATATTTACTTATTTCAATATTTATGTATTTTTTCCCCCACCAAAACAACCAATTTAAAGCATTATATAGAATCGCGTGGTTGAAAAATAATAGCATTTTAATTTATAAATATAAAAAAAAAAAAAAAAACGTATGGAAATTTTAATAATAGAGAAAAGAATATAAACCTCGAAATAAATAAATCAAATACGTATAGGTAATACCTTTTTTTTTAATTTTCTCTCATTTCTATCATACATGCTGTATAATACGTAAATAGAGGTGATGAATATTAAAATAAAAAACATTTTATCTAAATATTCATTGAATAGATGTATTTTTTTACAAGAAAGTCCGAAGAATTTGCTATAGCGATTTAAAATAATAAAAATTAATAGATATATTTAGAAGAGTTTCTATAAGAATGGTACTGTGATATGTGAAATTCTTTTTACTCTATTTACCCAAGAGGGTTTCTATAAGATAGGAGAGAGATTTATTTATTTTTATTTTAGACGGTAAAAATTTATATAATCCGGGCATTTTTTTAAGTCTCTTAGATATCTAATGATATTATAGACTTTAAACAATATACAATATATTTTAGTTTCGATACGTATTATCCATATTTATTTATATAAATTGATATCGAATTAATATAAATAAATTATCGATGGACTGCTTGGGTTCCGAATCTCTACCCTTTGATTTTTAAAGTTATTAATATTGACAAAATCTTTAACCTCCCAGCCACGAGGTGAGGGAGGTTGGAGAGCGATTTGTAAATCCAAAGACTATAAAAAAAAGAAAAAAAAAACGAAAATTTTTAATTAAAAACAAATATTTGAATATAGAAATAGATAGAAAGATATTTCCAAAAATATTTTGTCAGGATATTGCTATTTGTAATCCGCCATCAAAACAATCATATTATTATTATTAATTATGAAAATTAGAAATAAAGAGATAGGAATAAGAAAAAAAATTATTTACTAAAATACTCTAACGTTTCAGAACTTTATGAATCCCATCTTCAGGATTCAAGATCTTTGGGTATATAACGCCTTCAAGCAATCGTAAAATACACTAGCATGAACTGAACAAGCAACAACAATCAATAGAAGAGTCAATCACAAAGTCATAAATATCTTATTGCTCTTTTATATATATTTTATATTATTGAATCAATCCCTGAGAATGGCCCCATTCGGGAAGTAAACGTCATTTAAAGGATTGTTTAAATAAATGAAAATTAGTTGTCTGCTCTCTACTTTATTCCATCCTTTTGTAATTTTATTTATTAGAGAATTAAACATAATTATCAAATTTTTCTTTAAAATTGTATTTTTTTAATCAGATTTATGACTATGAATAATACAAAATTAGCTGCAATTCTTAGAGATTAAACGGGGGAGAGAGGATCGGGTCCATTTTGATTTGTTTCTCACGCATATGTTCGCCATTTTGTCCTTTTAGCTATTGTATTCGTCATCATAAGCTTATTAGGGGTGGGGGGAGTCTAATTTTGCCCCCAGCTGCCTCACGCTTGAGCGCATTCCGCCCTAAAAAGGGCCAAAGGGCTTCAGGGATATTAATCTGGCAGCTCGCAAGGCTTTTCGATAATCTATCTATCTCTCCCCTTCACCATCAGCCCCCCCCCCCCTAAATTTGCTTTAAAACTATAGTCCAATATTCATTTGTGCTTAAATGAGAAGTTTCTAAAAATATTATAAAATAGTGAGAATATATTTTAAGGTGGCCATGAGATTGCGAAATTGCCTCCATTCCAATATATATTCTTAGAATAATATTATATATTCTTAGAATAATATTACAATTAATGATATAATATATATATAGAATTCTTGAAATCATATTTTCCAATTGTATGAATTTTTTGGATAATTCTGAAGTACTTACTTTCCAAAGTACTTACCCTTAAAACCACTTAACTTTCTTAATTTAGAGTATTTAGTAAATAAATAACGCTTTCATTCAAAGAAACTCACTAAAACTATGCCGAACCACTTTTCACTTCTAAGAATAAGGGGAAGCTCCGCAACCTCCTTTTTACTTTTTTTCATTGTTTACATTATAAACAAACGTTTAAAAAGTACAAGGTACAAAGGAGAAGCAAAGGAGTACAAAACTCCCTAAATGGTTGGTCACCTTAATATTTCAGAGGATTAAAAGCTGATGTTGCAGTATGTTTTTTATTGTTTTAATAATAATACTAATAAACAATAGTATTACTTGAAAATTTTTTTAATAGTTTTGCTCTATTAAAGGGGGAGATCATCTCTACGCCCTAAGACCCTGTAGCCATTAATGTCTCATTATTTCTATTTGTTATTTATTTCGACATCAGTACTGATGATATCACTATCATTATTTTATGGTATATCAGCACTATTCCTAAATAATTATCAATTTGATTATTAATACTTTCCATTTGCTGGTTACATCATTTCTATTTTATGGCTATAATAAATTCTTTTATTCTTTATTATAAAAGATTATTTATTGTTCAAGTCGTTTGTTTGTTCTGATTCGAACTCGAAGAATCCTTCGTCAAGCATAAAAGGTGAACGAATCGAACGCGATAAGAAAAAGGATCTTCTTTTATGCCTTCTTTTTAAAGTCAGACTCGAATTTATCAACGGACAATATTAAGTTACAATCTCTTTATTTTATCAAAAAAATAGACATTAATCATCGAAAAAATTTTGACAGAAGGGGGATAAAGTTGTTCAAATTACAAGATTGATAAAAAAAAAAAATTGAAAAGCTCAAGGGAATTTTTAAATGTTTAATTACGTAAGTGAGATTACACAATTTTATACAATGAATTGAGTGAAATTATAATTATTATTATTATTAGAAAGGAAACTATTAAAGGAATTAAATTTTTTTTTATTCAAACGTCAATTTTTTTTTTATATTTAGAGGTCAACAAATTAAAAAAATTAATTTCCAATGAGAGGATATTTCTTAAAAATTTTATTTCCTGCGAAAAATTAGAAATCCTATTGTTGTGTCTATTGGATAGGCTCGAAGCCAATTTTGGGCAGACTTTTTTTTTTAGTGTTCTTAAAGGCAAGCTACTTCCTAAATTCTCTGATTTATGTGGAAATAATAATTTTTAATTTTTAGTGTTTTTGAAAGTCATTTGAGGGAGTAAAAGACCCGCTGCCTCTTCTCAAAAGAATCCAATAGGTAAAATGCAAAAAAAAGGCCAAATGAAATTCAGAACAAGGAAAATTGAATATTTGCTAAAAAAAAAAAGTGGAAAGCATTCGACCTTGTCGGGAACAAATAAATAAATATTTAATGATTCGTATAAAGAAATAATAATAGAAAAATTATTCAGAGAAAATAAATTTTAATTATTATTAAAATCTTTATAAATATTCAAAATTAAATTAAAATTTTTTATAGAGAAGTAGTACTTTTATGAAATATTTAAATAAATATTCTCGGTGCCATAAAACTAATTGGTTGCATTTAACGTAAGTACGTACATTTAATTTTAATTTACAATAATGTTCTCCTATTTAAAATTAAATTAAAAAATTTAATTTAAATTTAGTTACAAACAAAACAAGAATACAATTATATAGAATACATATTTTTATAGAAATCCATCTTTGATATATAAAATTTCTCTTTCTGATGACTATATATAAACCATGTGAATTGGTTCCCATTTTAACTATAAAATCTTTTTATTGTTTAAAAATATTCAATTAACTAAAAATAGTCCCTTGGTGCAGAGGAAGAGTTCTCGTCTTCCGTAGCAAAGGTCTTTGGTTCGCTTCCCGACAAAAATTTATTTATAATATATTGACTACCAATTAATTTAAATAAATAAGGACGGAGTCTAAATGGCCTCAGATGTCGAAAAAACTATAAATAGTTAATAAATAAAATAAAAACAAGTCCGACTGGAATCTGCCACTACCTTTATATAAATTAAGGAGCTATGATGGACTGAAAAGAGAAAACAGAAAATTTGACTTCCATTATATTAATTATTTTTAAACGATCCTGAGTCATGAAGTTACTATTGAGAAATTAAGGCAAATTTTGATGAATTTGTATCATTAGTAAATTATAAAAAAATAAAATAAATCCACTCACACGCGTTTTACTTCTGAATCTGAGTGTAGCTCTTTGAAATTTAATTTAACTGCTCTTATTAATAAATATTCCGTTTAGTTGAGGGATTTCACTTTTATACGAGACGTTGTCGTTGTGTTTTTTGATGTTGAAGGGGTCGTTATCTGCAACCACCCCCTCCCCTTCCCCTGGCTTGTGTTAATCGGTGCGCACGTTTTATTAATGACATTATAGCCCTTTCTCTAGTATTCTTACCCCCACCACGAATTCTGACCCTTTGGATGAATCGCAGATTTAATATTGCAATTGCGTGAACGGCCGTGGCATGTTTCCTCTCGCCTGGCTAACCAATATATCAAATGGAAATCCCACCCCCAGGACCAGCAGCCACCCTGCTCCCTTTTGCCCACCCTACTCCCTTCACCCTAGGCCCTTTGCCCGTCATTTCTATTATTAATCATACTATTGGCCAAGGGGAGGAGTTCCTGTCTTTCAACCCCTTCGCAACTCTCCACCAATAGCAGAGCCTACCCTTTGAAAAATGCAAAAAAAAAATGCCATCCGCTTCCTCAAAAAAGACACTTTTAAGATAAAGTAAATGATAATTCGTTTAAATAAATAAATTATTCATTAGATTTTAATCAGTCTCCAAAAAAATAATTTTTTTTTTAAATTGAAAAAAAATATTGTAAAAAATACATTTAAGCATTTTATATTAAAGAGAGAACGATCTAGAAAACCTACAACCTTTTGGAATCCATAAATTACCAAAATTAAAAAAAACTAAAGAATTTATTAAAAGTAGTAAAAGTGTAAAGAATAGAAATCCATATATTTATTTATTTTCCTTAAATGTTTTATTTAATAAAATAATCAAGGAAAATGCAATCAAAGTTGATGTAATTATAAGAATAAATAAATTCTAAATGGAAGTGTCAGATACCCATACTTATTATACTAAGAAATCACAATGAAAATTGGTCCTTTTATTAAAATCTCGCAGTAAATGGAAAATTCATATTATTTAATTATATTAAATATTTCTCAATACCCTCATTGTACCATGCCAAAATTTGTTCGTTTTCGCTTACTGGGAACTGGCCAACCCAATTGATTATGGATTTTTCGATAAATTGCTACAGCGAGCGAGAAATGCTCAGTTTTTAATTTATGTCTAACGACTTCGCAAAATAATCCACTCTAGAACAATTAATCAAAAAATTCGTTAGTGAATTGATCATTTGGGTAGCGAGCAAACAAAAATGAACGAATTTATGCACCCTATAAATTTTTAAAAATTTTCTTTTTCATTGCTATTTGAATTGAATGAATAGTACTTTCCAAATTAACATATTTATTACTAATAATTTTCCCTCCATTTTGAATACGACTCTGTGAGAAATTATCGCCATTTAGAAAATGAATTCATTCGCATAGCAAACATTTACATTTACAGCATGATAAATGTATTTGCATTTGAAATTATTTAATATAAAGTAATAAGTATCATTACATTCCCTTTGGAGTAACAAAGTCAATGCGATTTAGTAACTTTGATTAAAAGGACGGATGGACGTTTGGCTTGCTTTGAAGTGTGATGCTTACTCAACTGACCCTTCGGAGGGATGAATCAACCCACAAATACCAGCAGCCGTAAACCCTTCACACCAGCAGAACCAAAATGAAAAATTTCACTCAGGGGATCACTTTCTGGTCACCCTATATAATCTACTCCATTCTCAAGCCATCATATGTTATAGAGAATAAATGAAACATACGATTTTTAAGACTAAGGGTTTCGCCCCTTTTGACATCCTAATTTTTATATAATCTATTGTTTCAATTAGCAAAGTGAGAAATGGATTCAAGAAAATGAGAAAAATTTAATGAGTGAAACGGGCAAAGAGAGATTTTTTTAGATTATTTGTATGATGAAATTTTTACGTTTTTTTTTTTTTCAAATTTGAAGTTTTGGACACAAATTTTTCTATATATTTTACTGTATATTATAAATCAGGAAAGGTTCTCCAAAGTCGTTTTATAGCCTTTCTTATTGTAAATATCTTTCTAGTTATTCCAAATTAATTATCTCAAGCCAATGAAGATAAAATTTGTAATTCAAATAAAACCGAACTGGTAAATGCAAATGTCTCCTTTTTTCATTGTCCGACTGTCTGTCTGTGTGTGGCATATTTCATTCTTAAATTAAAATCGCAATAGGAAAAAAAAATGTTGTTGTTGTTGCGGTTGTCTGTTTCTTGGACACCAAATCGCCGTTGCCACCTGCTCGGACAGCTTGCGCTTCAACAGCAACAATTTCAATTTTAATTCATTCAATGTAATACTTTCTATAATGGATGATATCAAAACGGTTGTTAACGCGACAACAAAATGAGTCAGGGTGGGGGGAGGCCTGGAGAGGAAATCGACTCAATTCAAACATTTTTTTCAATTACTAAACTGTCCTTTATCAAATGAAATTTATATCCTCCACGTTACAGTTATCTACCCGAAGCGCTTCCGTTTGGCTATTAATCCTCTTCAAGAATAAATAATATATGATTGAAACTAAGCAGGTCGTGTTTAATAAATTTATTTATTTTATTTAAATGCACTCACTCGTGACTGCAGGTGAAAATGGTGTGAAGGACCCTAAGGGGATAAAACAAAATAAACTTTGTTCGAAACGTCTCAAAATTTATCTTTTATTAGACATCGGAAAGCTGTCACTGACTTCCAATTTTGGACACAACAGTGATTTCTTCCATCGTTAAAAAATATATATTAAAAAAAAATTTCTCATTTAGGCCTCCGTCAACCACTGACTCTTGGAATGGGAAGCGAGACCTCTACCTCTACTCAAAGGGGCAAAAAAAAAATTAAAAAATTAGTTAAAATATATATCTTTTCTATATTTGGTTTTATCCCTGAACTGAATAAGGCTCTTCAGATTATTTTCACTTATTTTATTTAAAACTTTTTTTCAACTATTATTATTATATTATTTTTTGTTTTTCTAAAGATTTCTACTTCCCTTCTTAAATAAATAATTAAACTAATATACGGAGTGTTACGTTAAAAAAGAGTGGGGGAAGTTAATTGATGAATCTGAAATCTTAAGAGTTTAGTAGCTTAAAACTTTCCATAATGGTGTAATTATATTTTTTTAAATTTAATAATTAATATCCCGAGAAAGGGTTTGTGGAAGTTGGGAGGAGGGGAGGGAGAAGAGGGGGGGGGCAAGCAGTGTGTGCGGTTATGGAAGCAAAATACAATTAATCACCTTTAATGTTCCATGAACATTACATAGATTAATTAAAATAGTTTAAACGAGTTGCTAGAGGGTGATTTAAGGGGGTGGGGCTAGGGAATTGGGGTTGTTTATAATTAAGTATACGAAAATGTTTGTTATATATTTACGCTCATTTCAAAATCTTATAAACTATTCCGATATTTTCCTATGGTTAATTTATTTTTTTTTTTTTCTAATTTCCATTTAAAATCATGGACATTTATCAAGGCAAGAGAGTTAGTAACTTTTCAAGCCACCATATACTCAAAATAAAGTAGACATCGGTAATTTTTAGTTAGTTAGATTAAAAATAAAATCCAAAAATAATAATAATGATAAATAAATAAAATTAATGAAATTTGATGATTTTCATAGACATCTTCGAATTATCTATTAAGACAAAACAAATAAGAGCATTTTCTACTTTATTTTGACACGCATTGTCCTATGTATTTATTTAGACTACCCCATAGCCATGTGGCTGTATCTAATTTTTTTATAATTCGGAGATATAATAAATTAAAGAAATAAAATTTATCAAATTTAATTATTTCAAATTATTGTTTTATAAATAAATACTCCGTTTTTTTATGTGCAAAGAGCCATGGCTTCTATTGTGCTACTTGGATTGAAAATTCCGTTAATTTGTGAAATTTAGTAATATACTTAGATTTAGGTCTAAATACTTTTCTTCTTTTTTTATTTTTTTTTTTTATTAATAATTTTTTATATTGTTTTTTTTTTTTTTAATATTTCTAAGAGCATTATCGTGTTTTTATTAGCTTTTATTAAAATATATATACATATATATGAATTTAAATTTTAAATTTTATCTCCTATAAAAATGAATAAAACAATTTTATTGAGTTCTTGGAATATAATAAAAAATGAAAACATATTTTACCTATAATAAAGAACTAAAATAAAAAATTAATTTTATAATTCAAGCACGAATAAACCATTTCACTGTTTTTATGGAAACATTTTCGGGTGATGTTGAATGGATTTTATTTTAGAATTAATAATTAATTTAAAAAAAAATTTTTTAAGACAATTTCCATTTCAAAATCAGAATAGAATTGGAGAGAATAGATTGAAAACTTGTGTAAAACATCGTCAAGAAGTAAGCAAATAGCTTAAATATGATAAAAACAAACTTATTTAATTAAATTCAAAAAGCTATAAAATGGTACCTTTTAATTTTGAGAAAGAGAAAAGGAGCCTCCTAAAATTACATTTTACAAGGACTGGTCCTCTCTAGTGTTGCGAAAAGTTCCACTCAAAACCCCCTTCTTATCTCTTTACATTTCATCTTATTTTGGTGACAAATTTCCACCCTTTCATGCAACCTAATCTGTTAAACAGGATGTCCTGACGCGAGGAGGGATTCCCCGGTTTAGATCCTACTCCCTGAAAAAAGTTCCTAGCCTACATGGAATAAAAATATTTTTTCGAACTTTTTACAATTTATTAAATTTAATATCACTTTAAGAAAAGAGATTTTTAATAAAGTTCCTTTTTATGAATTTAAACATACAAATAAAAGTTATGAGTTTTTTTTATTATTCTATATTTTTTTTTCATCTTTGAAACGCTTTTAGAAAAAATTTCGAAAAAATTAAAAACCCATAATAATAAATTTTAATTAAAATGTGATTTCATTTCTACCTAAAATTAAAACTTATCTCTCGTCTTAATTTGAAAATTAAGTTATAAATTTCTGTGTTGTTAATAGGTATAGTTTTTAAGTTGTCTCACTATAAATTTTGACATAAATAAAAGATGTTCGGACAGATAAAAGAACTCAGAGAATAGAATTTTTCCAAAATAATGTTAATTATAATAAAATTTTAAAAAGAAACTAATAAAAACATCTCTTCATCATTAAGCGTTCTCTGAGAAAAATTTTGTACGTGGAATAGATTTATGATAAATTAAAAAAAAAATTACTTATAGAAAATAAATCATAATGTAATAAATAAAAGTTATGTATCATATTTTGTTTTATTAAATACGTAACAAACATCCCAAAAAAATTTGCCAAGGATCAAACTCAGACCTCTGACTTAAGTGCTTTGATCTTAACTATTTATTTGAACGTGGAGGCTGTACCCACTATTTTTTTTTTTTTTTTTATGTTAGTTTTAGCTGTGCTCCGCTGCCTCTATAAAAGATATTAAATTTTTTTTTTAAAGAATAGGCTGTTGACAATCCTTGGATTGGATAAAAAAGATCGGGACCAATTATTAGCTAAGTAAATAAAATAAAAAAAGGAATTATAGTAAATTCACAGGGTGTCGATAGATGGCTACGACCCGAGAAACGGAGATTT
>JAAAKE020007252.1:0-11045 GCA_010014785.2 Anisolabis maritima
GTTCGCAATCTTGCTAGTCCCCAAGTTTGGTCGGTGGATGTGGATGTGGCGGTGGTTTGGATTTCGCTCTGAGGTCCCAGGCTTGGTTGGGTGTTGTGTTGTTAGTGTTTTGTTTGGGTTGACTTCGATGCCTCATTCTGCCTACTACTCGAGTCGTTGTGTGTGTGGATGTTTCCGACGCTTGTGTTGGTCTCTGTGTTCTAGGTAGTGGTTGTTTGGATTGTTTTTTAGGAAGTGTTTGGTAGGGTGGTGTGGTGACGGTTGTCGTGTCGGCTCGGATCCGGGGCCTTAATGCTCCTACTCCCCGGGACGAAGTGACGGTTGCTGCGTTGGTTGGTTCGGCTCAGATCCGAGGTCTCAATCTGCCTACTCCCCGGGTCGAGGTGTTGCTTGGTCGCTCTCTCGAGCTCAAGTGACTGGTTGTTGAGCGAGTCACTCTTTTTATAGGCTCTGTGGGAGGGCTGGAGGGGGTTCGGGTAGGTCGGCTTTGTTCGGGTGTATTCGTTTAGAGTCCAACGGACAAATGACCGTTAGAAGTGTTCGGGCCCGGTCGGCTTTGTTCGAGTGTGTTTGTTCAGAAATTAACGGTTTCCAAGCCGTTGAGAGATTTCTTGCGTCATCTCTCTTGTTGAGACATGTAGGTTGTTTTTCTATCTCGATGGCTTCTCGTATGGTCAACCCGGGAAAACATTATTCCACATACAACCAACCACGGAAACCTTCCAGAACATATACGTATATGGCTTCAAAAGAAAGCCGAAACGTCGAGTTCACCTTAACACACACTACAAATTTCATGGCGTGTCCGAGGTTTGTGATTGTCTTTAAGATGTAGGAAGAGGTTTATTGGATGTGTTGGTGTTTGGGTTGACTTCAAGGACTCCAAATGCCTACTTCCCAAGTCTGAGTGTTGTTCGGAAGCAAACACAGGCAACATAGAGGTTCGCAACAATAGACCCCATACATTTTCACTATTTCTAATGTAACAAATAAGATTTATTTCAATATTATTTTAAATCGAATTATATTTCATAATTATAATGATAATTATTAATCTAAAATTATCTAATGAAGGGTTTAATGAAAATCAAATGACTATTTTAATATGAAGATTATACTTAATGAATACTAATAAATTGGTAGGATAATTCAGCTACTTTAATTTCGCTTGTCCGCAATACGGGGACTGGGTAAGTATTCTTTTGTTAGTTTATATTATTGACCCATGATGAATAAATAAAAAAAATATTTTTAATATTTGGAATTCGCAGACAAGGTTTGCTGACTCAATTGAGGCCCGTTTGGTATTTCAAAAGAATTTTTTTCTTTTTCCCAGAAAATATTTAAAAGAAAAAAACACATTTTCAGTAGAGTAAGGAAAATCAAACTATATTTGGTAAATTTTATTTTCCTAGATCTTAGATATTCCAAACTTACTACAACATTTAGTTTATTTAATATTTATTAACTTCATATAAATGCAATTAATTGTTACTACTTTAATATAGCCCTTTATTATAACTGAATAATTAAGATATATACTTAGGTAATGGACACTGATATTTACCAATAAACAATCTTCACAATTTTTTAATTACTCATTTTTTAAATAAATAGATTTGAAAAGAACTTGTCAAGTCTCAAACCAAAAATGGACTGTAAAATATAAAATCAAATTATTTATCTAAATTCAACCAAAAATTCTAAAAATAATGAATGATCAAAACAGGATGTGAAACATAAAATAAAAAACAATAAAACGAAACATATAACATTTATGAATTATAATATATGACTTGCCTAAGAAAAAGAAAAAAAATTGAAAACGTGAACAAACGGAATTCATACATATAGAATTGAAACTTTCACAGTTATTATCATTAATAAGTTGTTTATATTTTCCGTTTAACTGTAATTTATTTATATTAAATACAACGTTTCGAATACTTAGTCTATGGCCTTCAGGTACAATTCAGATACAAATCATAAAGCTTGTTACATATAGAGATTTATTACAATATGAAATGAAACGAGAAAAACGATGACGGCCCGGCCTCGATGAACAATATGGTGGGTTACTTTTCTTAGGGAGTAAAAAAAATCGCCAACTAATATTTGATAGAAGATTTATTTAATATTTATTTATTAATTTTTGCAAATACATGTTACACACATTTGCAATTTGAAGACAAAGTCCTAATAATATATATGTAATAATATTTTTGAGAGGTTGGTCCGCGTTGATTGTTGAGGTTAACTCGACGTTTCTGCTCTCTTTTTGGAGCCATTTTCAAGAGTGTTGGGTTAGGAAGTGATGGGGGGTGGTGGTGGTAGTTTATTTTCGGGGTCGCAATATTGTTGGTCGGTGTTCAGAGGTTTGGATTTGCCTCTGAGATCTAGGACGAGATTGTTTGGGTCTTATGCTGTTAGTGTTCTGTTTGTGTTAACTTCGAGGCCTCAATCTGCCTAAGGAATTTTTTTGGATGACTCCGAGGCTTGTGTTATCTCTGTATCCTAAGAAGTGATTGGTAGGATTGTTTTTTAGAAAGTGTTTGGTTGGTAGTGACGGTTAGAGCATTAGTTAGTTTAGGTTCACTCCTCAATCTGCCTACTCCGCCGGTGATCGAGGTATTACCTGGTCGCTCGCTTGAGAGCAAATGACCGGCTCTAGAGCGAGTCACTAACTCGTAACCTCGTAACCTCTGTGAAAGGAGTGGGGAGGACTCTGGTCAGTTCGACTTTGGTCGGGTGTTTTCGTGTTGGTGTTAGTTGGTTGAAGTAGTTTCTGTTTGATTATTGGTTGCATGTGTTTATGTTGGTTGGTCCTTGTTGCGGCTTGACCTTGGCTTGTGTATTGATTGTGTGTTTTGATGTTGGTATATTATTGGTGGGGCGTGTTGTTTGTCAATGTATAGTCGCTGTCCCATTTTACTACATTTATATATATATATAATTATTATATAAAACACACCTAGTGGAAGTTAAGACTTTCCGAACCTTTGAATTCCTTTCAGATTGGCTTCGATACATTCCTGAATATAGACCTCTCTCTCTCTCTCTCTCTCTCTCTCTCTGTGCTTGTGTGTGGACGTGTTTTGTATGAGCTCCTGGTTTGGTCCTTGTTTCAGATATATTTTCAAGCCTTTTTCTCCGGATTTTTGCCGTATTGCACACATTGTTGCGAACTACGTCTGGACTCTATAATTTTTATCCTGCTTTTGGTGAGCACCGCCCTTTTGAGAATTTTTATATTAAAATAAAAATATATTTTTAACAAACTTGACTAAGAAGATTACTTATTTTTATATTTTTAACATCTATAATTATCAAAAAACAAATTTCTCTATCTGTTCCCATACACTGGCGAGAGGAACCGTTATCGGCTGTGTTCACAGATGGTGCATTTTAAATGTACCCTAATCACTCAAAAGGACAATTTCATGAATGTGCATTCAAAGCGTTGAAAATGCAATAAGTGCATTAAAATCAATTTTACATCTGGTTTTCTCTTCCCAAAGCCTAAGGTCGTTAGCCCGGGATGGGGGCGGGGGGGGGGGAGGTAGCGGCATCCAACAAAAATTCCCTATCCTTAGCCGAGATAGAACAATCTCTAAGGTTCCTTATGAAGACACATGGGGATATAGTGACGTCACTGGAATTTTTGCAATCCACATTTGACGAACATTCTGCCCTGATAGGCTCACTGCAAGAAAAACTGAACCTGGTAGTTGGAGATAAAGAGCAATTGAAACTTAAGAAAATGAGCTTCTGGGACTGAGAGTCAACCAGTTGGAGCAAGACGCACTCGACTGGTCTCTAGACATCTACGGGGCTCTCGAGGCTCAGGGCGAGACAACTATTGCTACCGTCATCAGGGTTGGTCATCATCTCGGCATGAAACTCGTACCGGAGGCGATCGAATCTTCCCACCGTTTTGATAAGCCTGAGAATGGCAGAAGGGTGGTCACAGTAAAGTTTGTTTATAAGTAGGAACATGAAAAATTTTTGAACCACAAAAAATTGAAACACGATACTACTGGACAATTCTAAAATATATGTCAACGAGAGATTGATTCTCTACAACAGGCAAATCTTCGCATTGGCTCGCCGTGCGAAAGCAGCATCTAAGGGACGATTTAAGTACCTTTGTATTAGAGACGGATGTATATATTGAAGAGCTGGTGATGGGAAGAGATACTTTAAAATCAAAACCGAGAGTGATGTTGAACTTATCAAATGGCTGGCAATTCTAAAGCATAAGGACCTTGTATCATAGTATGAAGTGCAATCTATTCTATCTCATCTTATTCTTTCACTATTTATTCAATCATTTCAGTATATAATTATTTAATTATCTCATCACTTTCACTCACTATTTATTTAATCATTTCATTGTTTACATATTTTTGCTTCTGCTGTTTATATACAAATTAAAATAAAATTTAAAAAAAATAAAGAATTCTCTAAAATTATACAAATAAAAAAAAAAAAAATAATTTAATTAAAAATTTAGGATTTATTATTTTAAAAAATAAAAAAAAAATTGTTTATTTAAATTTTGACATTACAAAAAATAATTTAAGAGGGAAATGGATTGGGAAAAGAGCTTTACGAGATATTGGTCGTTGTTTGCTACGACGAAGTTGATGTCTCTTTCGGTGATAAGGTGTTGACCAGGCCCATCGATTCAGGCTCGACCTGCCTGGTAACTCTGGCAGGTGTTTTACCATTAGATACGATAATAGTGACCGTTGAATTGGGATATTGTGACCCGATCGGTCCCAGAGCGCCGAATGAACTCTTCATTCCGGGGCGGATCAAGGAGCCTATCCATTGGAAGGGCAAGTGAATAGTGGATTTCTTGAAATTTTGTAAAAAAAATTATTCATTTATTTAATTTAAAATTACTTATTAAAAATAATTCGTATTAAAAATAGAATAAAAATATGTATCATTAAATTTTCCTTAAAAAAAAAAAAAAAAAAACAGTAAAACCCAAAATGACCTAGGTCATTTCGATGTATTAACCCTTATACGCCCCAAAATTGTCTAGGGCCCACTTTACTGATGAACATTTTTGGGTTTTTTGTTATTTTTTCTTAAACTACTCTAACAATATTGATTAAATTGTATATACATTGTTCTATTAAGAGATGAATTAGAGAAAGACTACTTTTTTATTTTAAATTGTTTTTTTTGACATTCGCTTGGTGGCAATTCCAATGGACCTCGTCTTCTGGTCCTGACCTGTAAAATAACACAAATCTCCGCTTTCACTCAGATTTCCTTACCTTAGATAAGAAAAAGTTGTGTGATGTGCGTTTTGTCATACCAGATTTTTTGATTTGTTGTCTCAAAATTTCTCTCTTTTCTATATTTTTTATAGCCTTAGGAAAAATCTCAGAACTCATAATACCATCAATGAACTAAGTCTCTGTTAAAGATATCAGATAAAGATATGTCAGGCATACATAGAAAACAATTTAGATAAAAATTGCCTGATTTTGTTCTGAGACCTATAACGCTTGATAATAAAATATTAAGCGATTTTCTTTATTTCATTGTTACAAAGAAATATTAATATTATTTGCTGAGTATTTGCATCACTTTTATTACATATATTATTGGTATTAGCGATCGAATATTATTTTATCTCATCAAGTTAAAACATGGCTAAGATACTTTCCGGCCCAGCCTCCTTATGGTTCAATTTATCAAAGTCCTCCTTATTAACTGAGATATGTTTTCTTAATCGCTATAAAAACCCATCTAGGATGTGGATAGTATTTTCCAACACAATAAGTTCTACAAGAAATGTTCAATTCTGATATAAGGATGTTAACTCACGATAATTAAAATTACACTCAGCATAAATTGCAACTCCGCCACCCATTTTAGACAGTCTCTTAGTTCAAAATAAGTTATAATCCTGTATGGTATTGGCAAGTGAAGGCATCTTGCCCCCCACTCCTTAGGCCCTTGGCCACTCCCAAAAAACCCGTTAAGGGCATATAAATAGGGAGCCAGCTTCGTCTGAAGCAGAAGAGAGAAAAAACCTCCCTTAAGTAATAAACTCTAAACTTATACATATTAGTGTGTGACCCCAACTCCCTTCGATTAATCAAGAATCGGCAAATCAGCGTCCTAAGGAAAATACAGTCTACTATAGAGCGAAGACGAAACACGCAGACGAGTAACCATCGTGGGCGACATAATTACTCTAAGATACCCCTTGGCATCAGCACATGGTAAGTGTCTTCAATATTGATTAATTATTGTACAAATCTTCTAAAGTGATCTGAGCTGAAGGTATGTGGGGTTTAAGCCATGTTTTTCTAAAACAGATAAGGTGATAAACGCAAAAGGATAAGATCAGGTTAGTGCTAGGCTCAATAAGCAGACAAAGAGAAGAAGCAAAAATAAATATAAAACAAAATAATTATAGGTACAAATAAATATTATTTCGATGATTTTTTTTTAAGGAATTTGAATAATAATAGTATAAATATAAGAAATCCTCGTTAATCGCAAAGTTTAACATTAGAAAATAGAAAAGATTAAGATAAATAAAATACATACATACACATACATTATTAATCATTTTCCACCCTAAACTAGCGTGGGATCCTCAATATAAAGGATCCTTTACAAGCTTGCACATGATGGGCTTGCGCAATTTTGTTGGCCACTATCTTTCGGAACACATAGAGCTATTCATTCTCATTTATTAAACAAAATAAATTCTAGTTGGTTGTACATTGAACTATATAGAGGGCCCGACGCAATTCTGGTGTGATGTGCTGTACAGATTTTTTGCTGTGGGATCCACTGTTCTAATCTATGTAAATTTGATAACATTAATTTTTGTTTTTTATTTATTGAAAAAATACCTGTCGCCCGAGATGGGAACGCCAATCTAAATGGCGACACTGTCCACGCATAAAGCGAGCCCTCAGTTTATAATTTTAATTGAATTTAATTTAATTATAATTCACTCAGATATTGATAAATGAAGCTTTCTGAAAATTTAGAATTAATGTATTTTTTCTCATTTTTAAGGAATTAAAGCGATTAATTTATTACCTTTAAGAAAAAATGCCTAAGGGTTGGCCACCCTCCTTGGGACTACTCAAACAATTGAATTTATTAAATACTTTCATTAAATATTTAATAATCTAAAAATGCCTTTCCTTTATTTTTCCACTTTATTTAATAAAATTAATAATTGTATATTATAAAGAATTCTCGAAAGTATTTTGAAAATATATAATTAAAATTATAAAAATGTTAATATTACCTTAATTTCATAAAATTTCTTTCCTTCCTTAATTAATGAATTTATAAAAGTAAAATGAGAATTTATTTTAAAGTGAATACCATCATTTAAAAAATAATCATCGTATATCCCAAATATTTTAAGACTTTTTTTCAATATCTTGTATATATTTATATAAAAGTGAACAGGCCTGCTGATTTTTTCAGTATATTACTAAATTTAATTAATTTAGTCAGGGATGGGCATGATCGCGATCAATTTGGATTTGGATTGTAATCCTCTTAGCAAAAAGTATTTAGAATCTTGAATCTAAATTCAAATTATTCCCAAAGAACTAGGATAGGATTGTTAATCCTTATTCCGAGGTTTTAGTTCCTCCTAAAATCCAAAAAAAAAATTATATTTATTCGTAACACAACGCAGGACATCACATTGCGCATGCGTGACATGTTGCCAATTCGTTTCCTTAAATGCCACTTCTATTGGTAAGATAGGATAACTCGTCATCTTTTTTTCTTGAGATTTACAAGGTTATATATCAAACAATTTGTAAGTAAACTTATTTTTTATTTGTTTTTTTTTTTTTTTTTGGGTTGAATTGGCTTTGAACTATTTTTCATATCAGACATATATTTAGTATAACATTAGATGGATATAGAGGGTCGCAGGAACAGGGGGGGGAGGGTGTTGATAACATGTAATAGAATTACATAAGTAAAAATTATTTTATCTCATATGCAGACAGTGAACTTGAAAATCATAGCCAAGCAATTTTTGTATTCTAAGACCAACTCATATCATTCAATGGAGAAAGCAAGATTAAAAAATTATTATTTAATATTTTTTATTATTAGGCTCAAAGGAATAATTTTTAATTGTAAAATGTCTTCTTTAGGAACAAATATTAAAAAATAAAAATAAATTTTTGATCATACTCTCTCTATTTGAATAATGTGAGTTGGTCTTTGAAGCGAAAAATTCCTTGGCTGTGATTTTCATATTGTTTGCTGACTGAATAAGAGGTAAATAAAATTTTTCCTTATATAATTCTATTACGTTATCTGATTGTAAATATTATATATTAATATATATATTAAATATATTATTATTTCAGTTAACCTCTGATGAAGATGAGCCTATGTGACTCTGAAATGTTATATTAGATCTTAATAATCATTTGAAAAAAACCTTTTTTTTTTTTTTTTATAAATTTTTTCTCTTTTCCTCCCGGAAATATAGAGAAACCATCAAATATAAAATCTATATTTATTTAAAAATAGTTTTTGTTAAAATAACAATTTCCTATAGTGGCGTAATTTCAAACTTGTTTAAGGGAGCAAAGTGATCTGGGATGACAAACTAACTTTTATAGGTGGAGAAAATAAGGAATTACAACTAGAGTTTTTCCTTTTAATTCTGCCCTCCTAAGTTGACGTTTCGGTCTTGGTTAAGACCATCATTACAGCTCTAGAGCTATCGATATAAATAAACAATTTCAATTATATCGAAATATAATATATAAATGCAAACACTTCTAAATAATACCATATTTTTTGATTGATGTGTTTTGAATAAATTGCTCATTTTTTCAATTTTTCGATGGGATATTTGCCTTTTTCTCTGCAGTTTTTGCACCCTGATATGTGTCTTTTGACAAGTTTCATCTGCAAGGTGCCCCGTTAGAATCTGGACAAAAAACGTTTTATGCAAAAAGTTGTATATTTAAGCCAATATACAAAGATACCAAAAATGCTGTCATATCTCATTTAAAGGATCCTTGCTGAGAACTTTCATTCAATGTATATAGCCACCCTGCTCCTCTATCGTCTGCTCGATCCTTGCCCTAAAACCGCGAGCACGCTGATTTCAACTGATCGCGGTTCATGGCCGTGAACTCTGCTTCGATAGCGGCTTGGAGGGAGTTGACGTTAAGGTGCCTAGACTTGTTGGTTTGTCTCTCGACTACACCCCACACGTAGTAGTCCAGAGGGTTTAGGTCGGGACTGTTAGAAGTTATTCGACCAAAACATGTCAACGTTGTTGTCAGAGAGCCAATTTTGCACTAAATGGCTCGTGTAAGCGGTGCTCCATCTTGTTGATAGATATACGGTCTCCCAGAGGCACAGTCTTCATCCAGGGCTTTACCACTATCCTCAGGACCTCTAAATAAACCTCCTTCGTGACCATTTCGCCCTTCTGGAAGAAATGCGGCGGCATGACATCACCCTCACTTGAGACGACGCTCAGGACGTGGATATTGGCCGGAAACTTGGTCTTGCCCACCACAGGGACCTTGTGGAGTTGTGGGCAAGCCAACAGTCGTTCCTTGGGTTCACTTTGGCATCCAGGGTAAACAATTTTTCATCAGAGAAAAACTTAATGCGACTAGCAGCTTCGTGTTTTAATGAGGACAGAAGCAACTTGCAGCGGCTAATTCTTTTTAGCTTGGGGGGCCTCGGAGAGCATTTGGCGGACCTTGAGGACCGGTGGAAACCACGACAAAACTTTATATACAGGATATATAAATATACAATAATTTCACAAAATATAGTTAAGCTAGTGTTGTTCTGCTTCGCGATTGTATGTAGGGAATGCCTTAGTTAAGCCTTTATTGAACTAAAAGAATATTGTAACTCAGTTTTCCTGGAGAGTATATACTCCCACTTCTCAAACAATAATATGAAGAAAGGGAAAGAGTGCGAGCTATGCGTCGTTTTAAGGCAGCTAAAAAAAAATTTTTTTTTTATTTTTACTCATGCAAAATTAAGAGTTAACAAAAAAAATAGTAAAAAATTTAACTTTCAATTTTAATATCAAGCCGGAATAAAACAAAATGAAGATATTTAAGATATATTTTAGAAATCGCTATGAATAGTTCAACAAAGTTACTTAACAATAAGTATAGCCTCTTAAATTGCTAAAAGATTTCTCCTGGAGTCTATTTTTATGGACATGTTAGCACTGCAAGAGAGATTAATAGTTGTGATGATTGTGAGGATTTTTGGCAATCAATTAAGGAAGAATAAGACAAGAACACAAGTGAATTGTGAGGACGAAAATAACTCTAGTATTCTTTTTGTTGCTCAGGCGACAGATGGAGTTGTCCCAGGTTTCTTTATTTTGAATTGGTGAAAAATAACAATAATGTCTATTTGTGCAAAATACTAAAGGACTAAAGTTCTCTTTAATCATGGAAAAAAAATATATCGACAAATGAGTAACAATAGAAGAAAAATAATGAAAATATCACAGCCGGAATATCACAAAAATAATAAATACAGTTTTTGGATCCTAACCTACAATAAATAAATAAATAAATAAATAAATAAATCATTTTATAAAATATATAAATAATTAAAATAAAAGTAAAATATTAAATACTATAAACAAATTAATAAATTTAAAAAATTAAATTAATTAAAAAAAATTAGAGACGAAAAAAAATTTAACAAAAAATAAGTCTGGTCGGAAACAATTTCTATTAAAAATTGAATTTGAGGAATTTTAATGGTTAATCTTTACATCTATTAGTTCTCAAACTTTCTCTCCTTTTGTTTTTTAATATCTTTGAACTTTTATTCTTCTTAACTTATCTCGACTTCATATATTATTTTAACAATTTTTAATTTTTTCTATATACATATACATATACAAATCATATTTATATTTCTTTTTATTTAAATTTGATTGTATATGTGCCAACATCCAGATCTTTTTATCATCTTTTATCATATTTTATTTGGTTGTTGAAAAAATAATGTCGGTTTTT
>JAAAKE020007263.1:0-11045 GCA_010014785.2 Anisolabis maritima
CAATGAATCTGTTTGTTAATATAATAAATAGGAAAATGCCTTAATAATTTATCAGGTAATCGTACTTTCGATGTATTTGTCATTCACATTTTATCGTGAATGTGCATTCGACTGACATAAGTCGACATATGACTGAGAGGATTAAATTTTAAAAAAGATCATGATTTATAAACTTTGAATAAAATAATTGGTAGAGTTGGGAAATTCGTAGTTATTATTGATAATTCGTAGTGAGTGGATGGAGGTCATCAAATAAATTGGCATTGCTCCCAGTAAACTCGGTTCATATCCTCTCTCTTGCCTATTTTTCATTCCGACCCTACGACGCATAAAATCTGCCCTTAATTAATTCACAATTCTTTTGGAAAATTAGAACTTAATTTGGATATTTTTCCACTTTATATATTAGATAGTTTATCATTCCCTCTTTGTATAGAAAGTTTTTACTTATTTAGAAATCAAGGCTAGCCAATAAAGGCCTTATTAAAAAATATAGCCTATTTTATTTATTCATTAGCCAAATAGCAAAAATAGGGAAAAAGATAAAAATTATTATTTAATTCAAACGCTTATGAAAAATAATGTTGGGAATTGAAGTGCCTAATAAGTGCTAAATAAACAAGATATAAAATGTATTTCTTGTGTTTAATAAATTTAATAAATTACCGTATTGATTTTTCTGTTCTTTTGGTTATTAATGTATTTTAACGGGTAAGATAACTACGAAGAACAATTGTTCGCCTGCTCAACACAACAACAACAAAAGCAGAGCCTACTAGAAACAGAGAAGGCGCCATAATGCATCATTCGTAAAGTTTATCTTTAGAAAACAAACCCGGTGGGGCTCATTCATTCATTCATTCATTCATTCATTTATTCATTCAATTCATCCTCCTCTTTCCTATATTTTAAGACCCTCCTTCTCTTCTTGCTTTCTTCTTTAGTAAATACCAACAGAAAAGAGAGAGAGAGAGAGAGAGACCCCTTTTTCCATTTGGCTCACTCACTTTTTCCTTAATGGCAACGCGCGTCTTTGCCAAATTTAATTACGGAGTATTATATTACTCAAAAATAAGTATATAATCGGAAAAAGATCCTTTTATCCTGCTGGTGAGATAATCAAGATATATTATTATAGTCAGATAAAGAGAAGGGAGGGAAATAATAAAAAATTAGAAGACAAATTAAAATCGTTAGTGAGATTCATTAGAAAATAAGAAATAGAAGTATTATGTCATTGGAGTAAAAAAAAAAGATGGCACGGCCTCAATTTATGTCTGAAACGTCGTCTGGAAAACCATCCTGGTTTTTTTCTTGAGTGATGGCCCCTTCTTCTTGCTTTTTATCTTAGTATTTTAAATAATAGAATATTTGAGAATATGCGATGGTATTCATTCCTCATCCGATAAAATCATCCTAAATACCAGCTGTTTGTCCAGTTTGTTCCACAAATTTCTCCATACGTTGCTTTAATTAACTATTTTTTCTTCGATTTGCTTTAATTAACTATTTTTTATTCGATTTTTCAAAAACCCAAATCATAGTCATTTACTAACCCTTTATTCATTTATCATAAATACAAAGATCACTAATTTTTAAAAAAATTATATTATTATATTATTTGTAATATTGTATTGTTTTGTTTTTTGTACGTATATGTATGTATTTTACTTCTATGAGATGAGAAGTTGTATTATAATACTACAATATATGTATAATTTTGTATATATGTTGACGGCCGAAAAAAGAATAAAAAATTTTGATTTTGAAATTTTTGACTTATGAGATATTTTTTATGATTGGTAGAAAAATTTATTCAAAACTTTTATTATTCAACAAGAAGATAAAATTGTATTGTAAGAACATTTATATGGAGGAGTATTAGAAACAATTTAAAAAGATATCCTGTGACCATCAGAGAATTTAGAAAATGGTCCGCGACTGCAGTGAGTTTGCCACCCCTACAGCCCTGATTGAGGGGATTGAGCTGTTCCTTTCAATCATATATTTTTTCTAAGTTCGGTGTGGCTAAGTTGTATATTTGACAACTCAAGAGAGAGGAAATAGTTATAACTAATTTTGCAACATTTTCTACGTTATCGCTCGGGCCTTTTTGATATCATTTGAGAAAATAGATGATGAGATAGGATAGCATAATAAATATGCAAATACCAAAACAACATAAAATTTAGAAAAAAAAATTTTTATAGAAAGACACAATTACAATGGATAAGGATCAGTTCACCTGGGACTGTTTGATTTTCGAGCTCTTGTTTGGGATGCTCAAACAGGCCTTTGTTTAGCTCTAAACCTCACACCCCTCCCTCTCTTTTCATTAAAGAGTTTTTTTTTATGAGAAAATATTTAATACGTTTTCCTTGTAATATTGTAATATTGTCTTGTAAGATTATTTACTTTTTACGAAATGAATGAATGTTCGCCCTTCTTCCTTCTTTTTATTTTCTCTTACCTACATATGAAATATATAGAGAGAAATTATTGCGATCGTAAAAAATTCGATGTCGAGATTTCAACGGAAATATAAGTTTTGAGGTCGCCTGAGTCTAAAAAAATCCGTCTCCAAAATGGTT
Organism: Anisolabis maritima; assembly: GCA_010014785.2. Taxonomy (NCBI): domain Eukaryota; kingdom Metazoa; phylum Arthropoda; class Insecta; order Dermaptera; family Anisolabididae; genus Anisolabis; species Anisolabis maritima. The sequence continues at coordinate 2,592 of JAAAKE020007263.1, forward strand.
CTAGATTTGTGTCAGTGAACCAGATTTCTTAAAAACGAAAAAACATTCGAGGTTGACATTTTATATTTGAGCTAGGTGCCCTTGTTGCATGCGATGAAATCAGTCAAAGTGTACTTTAATGATGTATTTTTTTTTAATTTTTTCGACTTTCTCAAAATATGCAATAACGATTTTGATTAAAATTCATAAATAAATTATTTATTAGATGATCTATGGAATGTATTAATCCTTCTACTCCCTAAAAGCAAAGAAAGTTGTGTGATGTGAGGCCGTCACATCAGATTTCATCTGAGTATTTTAAATTAAAAATATGCGAGAGAATTCATTTGGTAGGATAAAAAGTCTTAAATAGCATCTGAACCCACGAGACTAATAGTCTAATTTTGCATCACATATATGAATTCTCATGATTATTATTTTGAAAAAATAAAAAATAAAAGGAAAGAAAATTAGAAAATCCCGACTCTGGCCTGACACGTATATGGGTAGTGCAAGTAAATAATGCACACATGCACACACATAGCCCTAGTCAGGCCGGAGATCCTGAGTTTGCATCATATGTCCTGCTATCAACCCAAAAACTCTAGCTGGGGAAGGGGTCCAGGGCATATAACTTGGGTATTATTTACTTGGATCAGTACCAGTGCTATATACCTGGCCAGAGATCTTGAGTTGAGAGCAGGCAATATGTTACCTTGGAGTAGAACTTAGGATCTCCAGGTTGTCAGTGGCACATGATGTGAGTACTAGCCTGAGAATCTGAGTTCAACTCCCAAGTGACCCACAGCCATAGCAAAAAATACAATCATCACAAATGAATAATCAGCTGACGCGCCATAGAGTTTCTTACTTTCCAAACATATTTCGAAAATTAATATCTATTTTAGGTGAAAAAACTTCGATGTATATTTTGATAAAAATATTATCTCAGTTTCAGTTTTTCACAAAAGAAAATAACTTTTAGATTTAAATATGATATTAATATAATAGGTGAGAAAAGATTTACCTATAGTGCTCTCGCTATTTAGAAGAAAAGGATTTTTCTTTTGGAAGAGGGTTGCGCAGAGACAACCTTTTATTAAAGACCGTCGCCACTCAACTGAAAGGCTAGGCAAGTACAAGGTGAGTTGGAGCAGCGGGATTTTCAGGTATGGACCTGTTGGAGACGATTCACAAGACCTCGAAGAAAGCTCGAACGTGAACGAAAAAAACCGAAGGGGCACCAACACTGAAGGTTCACAGACAAACAGTTTGATGTCCTCAAATGATAAATTCGTGCTCGGCCCCTATCTATTACTATCTACACTAATGAATGAGATAAAGCATTATGTATTTCCATTAAATAAATGAAGAGAAAAGAGATAAACAATAATGGGCCAAAGGTTGATTTTATTAAATAATTAATCGGTCTATTTATTGTTTTGATTGTGCTTTAAATGGCAATTAGTGATACTGCCCCTGTACCTTGGAACAGAGGTAGCGTCTCGCTTCACATTCCAAGGATCACTGGTTCGTTTCCTCCGCCCTGAGATAAAATTTATTTAACTTATATCGACTACCTTAATTTAAATAAATATGGATGGCGTCTTAGAAAAAAAAACTAAAAAAAATTAGTGAAAATTAATTTTTTTAACAAAGTTGTAGCAAATTTATATACAAATGTTCATTATTTCAAAAGGAAATCTAGTTTTAGATCATAAATAAATATGTTTTCTAAGATAAAAATATTGTACTCCATCCTCATAGCGCCCTTCCTTAATGCCCCGATTTTTATCAAAAAATCTCCGAGATGAATTTTACTTGTGCCAAATTTCAACATAATGGAATAAATATTTTTTGAGTTATTGCGAATAAAAAAAAAAGAAGAAAAAAAGAGAGAAAAGTTTGATTCGTTTTATAGAATTAATATTAATATTCTGAATTTATAATAGTTAATTCATTTGCCTAAATGTATTTATTCTTGGGAGAGGGCAGGTGCAGCCAAAACAAAAGCCTTTATAAGCTATAAGTCGATTGAAGACGTTTCGAAACAAATTTATTATCTCTTCCTCAGTCCAAAAAAATCGATTGTTAGCATAAAGTTGGTCTTTATATACATATGTATATTACTATTACAATGAATATTCTCACAGTGATAGTAAGAGAGAGACTATCATAATACCTTTTTATTTTGGCTGAACCTGCCCTCTCCCAAAAATAACTGTTTCACACAGCCACCAAATCTCTTCTATAAATGTATTTATTTTCTAAGAACTTAAGTAGAACCGAGGCAATGATCCGTTATAAAAAAAATTGGATAAATACATTATTTAACATGATTCAAATTCGAAATTTTTTTTTTTTTTATTCAAATCCATTTACCATGAAATCTGATAAATACACCAAAAACCTCATTTGTGAAATGGATCTCCTAAGCCATATTGATAATTTTTCGATTAAGCCATTTAAAAAGAGAAAAAATATCCTGTTGCGTGTTTCTAAACGAATGAGCATTTTTATTTATTTATTTTTATTTTTTTTAAACAACGTGCCTATCTATAAACCTTTAACCAATCTAGCCTAAATTTTTAGTAGTTCTGTAGCTAGAGCCAAGAATTTATTTTTATTCAGATTTAATCACATTTATAGTGGTTTATTGGCTCTCATTACTGGCACCTGCGGAGACCCGGGTTCGATCCCGGGTCTTAAATGTTAGACCTTTGACCCCCATCCTTGTAGAGGTATTTGAAAAATTATGCGGTTTCGTATTTCCAAGAAGTTTGAGAGGGCCGTTGTAGTGACCATACAACACCTCAGCAACGCAGAGACCTTGCCAAGAATTATCCCCTAGTTTATTTATGTGCTTTGCCCAAAAGTCGCTAATTTAATTTAATTTTCTTAAAAAGTAACAAAGCAATTTTTTTCCTTTGCAAATGATTTAAAATAAATTATTTTAATTTTCTTTGCCCTCGTCTTCCCCCTAAATATGCGCGATACATACCCCACATATATTTAGCGAAAACTCCCCCCTCTTTCATTTACTAAGGTAAACTCTAATTTATGTTATTAATATGTATAGAGAAAAGATAAGAACGAAGAGATATTGATATTTATTACCTAACAATATAAAGCAACCCCCTAGCCCCTTCTCTCCCCTATGAGGTTGCCTTAACGGCCTTTAAAAGCCGAAAGCAAACAGACGCAACCCCGTTGAGTCTCATTATTCGATTAATTGGTTATTGTATGAATTATAGCCGTTTTTCCAGCGGAATATATAACTTGAGCTTGGAAAAGGGTTTTAGCGGAGGGGGGGGGGGGAATGCTAATCTCCCATGAACAATATACTCTATATACATATACTTTCTATATAAAACATAAAATCTGAAAATGAATGGGATTGGTGTTGTTGTCGTTTAGGGAGACATTAAATGGAAACGAAAAAATAAATAAAAAATATTCTATAATACTTTTATTGTGTGTGTAATGCAAAATTTTTCTTTCTTATGGGATTAGTACAGGATGAGCAAAACGTTAGATTTTTTTAATAGAGATGAATTTCCAAATAGAAATAAATTTAGGATTAGGAAGAAACTTCTCTCCTTTCATCATCTTCTAAATTTATAATCAAAGTAAATAATTTTTTTCATTTCACGCCTCGTCTTCCGTATACCGCTCAACTACCGCCCAACAGTAACAACAAAGCAGGATCGCAAGGAGACCCCGCACACCGGTACTACACTTTTATAAAGATATAGAAAAAAAAACAATAAAAATGCATCTTTTAAAGAAAACTTTTTTGAATAAGTAAAAATTATTAAATTTCCTTTTTATAAATTAATTACTCTATAGATTAGCATAAATTAAAACTTTTTAGTACTTTTAAAGATTCCCGTCAGTTTTAATTTAATAACATTCCTGTTTTTTGTTTTTAAGTATTTTTAGGCACCTGAGACAATTCGACTCCGTCCTTATTTATTTATATTAATTGGTAGCCAATATAATATAAATAAATTTTTGTCGCTCAGGACGGGAGGCGAAACACTGACCTTTGGTAGTGGAAGCGATACCTCTACCTTTGCACTAAGGGACATGTCACGGCTTCTTGTTATAGAAGTGTCAAAGATGATTATTAAAAGATTAAGCATCTAAATTTAAAGACATGAGTCTTAGCCTCCTCGTCTAAATAAGAATTCGATTAATTCGTTGTCTAAAAAATTCAAAATTACTTATTTTTATTTAGCAAACTAATGTAGAAAGTTTGTCTATTAAGGCTTAGAAGTAGAATTTTTTTCTTCTTCCGCAAGTATGTGCAATAACTGTAAGAAATAAAACCAGACATGTTGTTGCAAGTTATTTATTTTAATAGCATCTAAAACTAAAACCATCCCTTGCTTCTTTTTTTTTTTTTTACTGGTTGTTGACTGTTTTATTTGCCTATGTACTTATTTATTTTTTTTTTTATTTAGTTTTCTAGTTCTCCGAGATTTTAAAGGCTGGTTTTTCTGGCCTTTTATGTGTGTTTGGATTACTCAAGATAAAACTTTTCTAAATACAACAGTATATAATTTTATTATTATATAGGAACAAACAAAGTTTGTATATCTATGATTGCGCCGAATTTATTATAAAATTTTAATATTCTTTTTATATAGTAATCTTGTTTTATAAATTTCTTAGACTTCTCAAGCGAGTAATTTGGATATTTTTCAAAATAATAAAAAAAAAAAAAAAAGAAATAATAAATAAACGATAAACATTTCCTACATTGCTCACGATAAATTTTCAAATTGTTTGCCACAATCTCATTAAAAAAAATCAATTCATGTAGCCAGCACATAAACGACTGACTCAAATTAGATAATAAAGCACTTTATTCTTAATATTTTATTAAATCTAAAGAATTGATTTAAACAATTCTTAAATGCAGTCAGTGGCGGCGCGAACTTCTTCGGCGCCCCTCTGCATATCGCTAAAATATTCCACCTAATGATTGACATCAAAAAAATTTATTTAATATTATTATTAAAATTTGTATATTTTCCGCATATTCCTCATAGTATACTGAAATAAAGGAAGTAAAAACTTACTATATGCCATGGTACTATTATATTTTTATTATATTATATATGCAAATGAACAAAAATTTTGATTTTGATTTTTCCTCATAATTTTTAACATTCATCTCAACGTTGGCGCCCCATGCGACGTTACCATACTTTGCTTAGCGTAGCTGTAAATTCATAAGGCGGAAGCAACTTGTATAATCTCTCCACTTGCCATCTCAATCTCTTAGTTTTCAAATTTATTTTAGCTATTTTTAGTCTATTCGACTGCTAAGACAATTACAAATACATTGTATATCCTCAGTTCAAATGGCTGCCGGCTGAGGAGGAAATACTCACTACTAGAAGGAAAAAAATAATTGGAAACATTTTATTTTAAATTTAGAGGCCAATAATTGTAAAGTTGAGTGCAAGTTTTTTAAATTTTTCAAAAAAAAAAAGATCTTAAATAATTTATTTTCTTAAAAATGTACTTTATCTTGGGCACATTATATTTTATTTATGATGTAATAAAGTTATTGAGTAAACATAAATAGTAAAAGATTCATTTTTTTTTTTATTTTAATTTGAAAAATATTAGTGTCCGTTTTTTTTTTTTTGGGTGTATTAATTCGTAGCCAATATAAAAAGTTGGAATAACTCAATGATAAGAAAGAACTGCTTTGTCAGTATTTTTGTTCATTTGTAGTCGAAAAATATCTTTTTCCTATAATCCTAATTTTGCAAATTCTTGTTTTAGAGTGGTCATTTCTAGGAAATGCTCCTCTTGATAGAATTTCATAAAATTTGACATAATTTTACATCTAATTTTTTTTCTAACTAATCCCCAATTAATGTCACCTCTTTTTTTTCTTATTAATAAAAAAAAAAGATATCCTCAAAAAGAATGGAGAGTAAAATGAGAAGAGGTTAATTAAATTTTTTATTAGGATATTTTAATAGAGGGCTTTTTAATTGAAAATATTTAAGAGGAGAAAAATTCCCAATTATCTTTTTTTTAGCCCTTACTCAAAATCAAGTCGTGACGAGTGTCTCGGATAACGAGCTATGAGCTACGAGCTACGTTGCTTGCTCTCTACTAACTCTCCTCTCCGAGTTACGAGCTCTAATCCATTAGTCCCAAGATCTTAATGTTTCCTTTCGCTCCTGGAGGGATAGGATTATTCCACATATTTAAGAACTTTTCCCTTTTGTGTGTGTGTGTTTTACATTTTTAAAGCCCTTTTTTGTATTCTATTCAATCCGGAGAATTTCATTTAGATTCAAAGGGTTCCAACTTTATTGCCATTTCATTCAGTTGTGTCTATTTAAGAACAACTCCACCCACATAATTCGTTTCCCATTCTTCTCCGTTTCTTTTTCTACGCCTTGGTAATGAAATCAAAATCATTATTTCAAATACATGTAGGCTACACCTACAAAAAACATTCAAATTTTATTTAAAAAAAAAAAAAACATTTTTTTAGCTTATGTTCACTTAGTAAAGACAGTTAATATAAATGTATTCTATTATTAGAATATAAATTCTAAAAACCAAGAATGATGAAAGTCTTTAGTCCAAACAAATGAATTATGGTATGTCCCGCTAAATAAGCATTGAAGATGACTTGGATGGTTAAAAAATTCTTTAAAAATTAAATAAATTAAATTTATATTTTTACTGAATTCATTAATAGTTTCTCTCATTTTAGGGGAGACTTTCAAGTCCCGGGACAATGGGTGTAAGGGCGAAAAAGGCCTTAGAAGAAATATTTTACTAATATTAAAGGAGGTATATAGCTGATCATATAATGTAGGTTTCAATGAAGAGCCTACCCAAGTATAATATATTGTGTAAAATGCCCATAAACGACTTAATGATGATCTATATATCGACCATGTCCTGTCTCTGAAGATGGTCCTATAAAGGACCGAAACGTCAACTCGCCTATTAATTAAAGAAATTTACTAGTATTTAAATTTGCCGGAATTTGTTTTTCTTTTGAAATTTAATACTACCAATTATAAACAAACTTTTATTCTATTTTCCCAATTACCGTCTCCTTCCTTTTTTAATACGATACTCATAAAGGATGGAAACTTGAGCCGTTGTTTTTGACATTAATAGTTTTATTGATTTTGCTTGTCTATATATCGGTTTATGTATTGATCTACCTGAGTGAGTTTATTGTTCCATTTGGAAACAAGATCCGGAGAAAAATCAAATGAAAGATAAATTTTTGCTCTCTTAATTGTTGATCAATAATTATAAATATTAGATTCTAGTGAAAATTTTTGCAATCAAGTATATTTTCGCTTAGAAATTCCAGAATTCTAAATAAGTGTTTTTTAAAACTATCTCTAGAGATGCAAATTGTGTTCCTTCGAATATAAAAAACTACATGTTTATAAATAAATTCGCTACGATCGTATTCCTTAAGACTAAAATAATTTTACTAGAAGAGAAGGCAGTCTTTGGATGCTTAATAAAAATCAAAATGAGACGTTTGAAACGAGGTTTACTGGCTCATCTTCAGTCCAATTGATAGTCGAATTTATACCTAACTTGTATTTGAAATACAGTTAACAATGTATATATATATGAACTACAATGATGTAAATTCATGGCACAGTCTCATAGGTGGGTGAGTGTTGAAACCCCTCAATTATGTGTTTTTATTGGGCTCCCAAGTCTGCCCTTATTGCTGGTCCTGCCTTCGCCTCTACATATATAATTACATTACACCATTAATTTTATTCTCTCAACTTTAGAAAATACTTGATGAAAATGCAACAGAACAATTTAGAATTTGTGTATTATCTCGGTTTGGTTAAGGAGCTATTTTAGTTTTTCTAGCTGAACTTTAAAAGAAGTAGCCCTTCAGATGTGTCAATTGATGAGAAAGTTTTGATTTATTTTTTAAGTCTTCAGCATCTGAGGCCATATAGACTTTAAACGTTATACAATATTTATTATTTACGATACATTTACGAACCAGGCATATTTATTTACACCAAGTGGTATCTAATTGATATAAATAAATTTTCATCGGACTGCGTGGGATCCGAACCCACACCCCTTGGCTTTTAAGGTTATCAACATTGACAGTATTAATATCTCCACCACGTGCGGGGGGAAGGGGAATTTTTGATTCAAAGCTTAGAGGCCTATATATATGTATAAATTTTTGTTTCAATTGATCAACCTTTTTTTATTATACTGGTAGCTAAGATGGAACTTTTACAGACATGCGAAATAAAATAGGAGGCGGCCATCTTTTTTTTGAATTTGCTTTAAAAGAATGAAAGGAGCTCAACTCACCTTAGGAAGGAAGATTGCTTGTCCATTATCCTCCTTCGTTGATCTCTTACAAACGATTAAAATTATAGATGGTTGATAACAAAGGAAGGATGAAGAGAGGCAGCCAACAAA
>JAAAKE020007274.1:0-11045 GCA_010014785.2 Anisolabis maritima
AAAAATATCACTGTCATTTTAGGAGTGTAAATTGAATGGGGACGTGGGGGGGGTTTGGGGGGGGGGGGGGAGGGGGGGTGGTTCATTTTAATTACGACCAAATACTTTCTCTCTCTGATAATGAATAATGTGTAGAAGAAGGAAGTAAAGTAAAAGGGGGTAGAAACATTAAATCCACCCTCACTATGATAACCCACTACATCTTTCCCTATGTGCAATTTTGAGGGAGGCCCTTTAGCCATTTTGCCCTTCGAACGCTGACAATGCGCCCCATAAAGAGCAAGGGATTTTATTTATGGGCTCCAGAGAGAGAGGCGGCGATAAGCCGAAAAAGGATCTACCATTCTATATGCCAATCCTCGTCTTCACTTCCTTTTACTATTATATTTCAAAATTAATTTTTTAATGAATGGGTTTTTTTTTTTTTTTTTATCAAAGTTATTTCTGTCCAACTTTAATGAAATTTTGAGTTTTATTATAAATTATAACAATCATCATAAATGTTGTATTGTAAATTATTTTAATTCTATAATGAAAATGAAAGGTCGAAATATTTTCATGCACTTTTTATTTGTGAATAAGTTAAATAGGAAGATAAGTAGCTTCAAAATTAATAACTCTTTAGAAGGAGTAAAATTTTATTGAATGGTGAAGAAATTTTTAAAAAATATTGAGAAATATTAATAATACATCAAACCTTTTTTTCTCCAATAAAAACCCTCCAAATTCAAATTACTATCTCAGTAACTTGCATTATATTAAAAAAAAAAGCCCTGTCCCTTGGAGCAAAGGTAGGTTTTGCTTCACATTTCAGAGGTGAGTGATTCGCTTCCCGACCTGAGCGACAAAAATTTATTTATATTATATTGGCTACCAATTGGTATAAATAAATAAGAACCGTGTTTAAATGGGCTCATATGCCGAAAAAGTCAGAAAAAAAACGTGCCCACTTATTTTATGTTTGATAGTAGAAAATAAATAAATAATTAATAAACGAAGAGTTAAGACTTGGATTTGAAGGTGATGACCTTAGAAAATTAAAGTCTTGTAGAGCCAATTTTATTTGTCGTCTTCACGACTGACGTTTCGGCCTCAGGTTGAGTCCATCTTCAAGGTCAGCTGGCAATAAATAGATTTATTTCAATGGGAACAATTTTCCTTCACTTTTAGAAAATATCAATTTCGCGATCTTAGGGTATTTCCCTTAAACTCAGTAATTGAATAAATGACGTTCAGTTTAAGATTTTCAGTTAATTTATATAGCCGAAGAGTAGGGGAGAATTTGATCATTTGATGACAAAACTTTCCAAGAAAAATAATTTTTTCTTATACAAAAATTTATTTCACAATATTGTTAATATTAAAAAAAAAAAAAAAAAAAAAAAAAGTGAAATCGTAAAATACTAATTTTATTCCAATATTCTCCTTTGCCCCACCCGCCCCACTATATCAAATTCTTCATTTCTTTTTAATTAAAGTTTTTTTTTTTATAGGAAAAGAAAAGATGAATTCATAAATGCTTTAATCCCACTTGATCGTTAGTAATTTGAACAAACTCGCAAATTAATTAATTCAGTTTGAATAATGCAAAAATCTTAGAGCAAAAGAGGAAGCAAAAAAAAAAAAAAACATTTATTGAACAAAAGTTTCAATTTAATCAGAAAACGATGAGAATTCATTCGAAAGGAAATGAATAGAAAAAAATTGCAAATTTATTTTTAATAAAATAGGGTTACAAAACTTTCCAAGAAAAATAATTAACAATTGATGATTCAAAATTTAATATACTGCTATATTGAAAATTAATCAAAAGTTGTTTCCCAACTGGGGTGTGAGCGGTGCTATCAGATTTCAAAAAATATATGCCATCAGAATGAACCTCTTCTCTGCAAACGGTTGGAAATTGATTGCTAATCGGTTGCTTTTGAAACCATCCTATAGAGACGACAAACAATTAAAATTTATACAATAATAATTGCGAGATTTATCAAAAATTAAATTTTTATCTTTTTAATTAATTATTCTAAATTATTTATTACTCAAAAAAAAAAAAAAACCTGCCCCTTGGTGCAGAGGTAAAGGTCTTGCTTCACGTAGCAAAGGTCATTGGTTCGCTTCCCGTCCTGAGCGACAAAAATTTATTTATATTATATTGACTACCAATTGGTATAAATAAATAAGGACGCAGTCAAATTGATGACAGATGCCAAATAAGACTTAAAAAAAAAAAGTAATAATAATTTCTCAAGAAAAATTTAAAATTCAAATAATAAATATTTTTAGTTAATTCGCTTGCGAGAAAATAATTAATTTAATTTTTTAACTTTTCTCTGAACAAACGACCACTGACATTATTATTATCTAGAGGTATTGAGTCAGCACCTCACTCAAGCATATATTGTATTATAAATAATATTTAATTACTCATCAATCAACGGTTCTTTTATTTTTAGCTTTCATGTAAAATCCCCTTGCCATAACGTATAACAATTGCAATAAATTTTCATTTTAATAACAATTTGGAAAGTTATTTATTATCTTTATAATTATATATTTTTTATGTATTTTAATATGTCCGAATTACAAAAGTCAGTTTCTACAACACAAATTACAAATAACGCCACATCTTTGATATCTTTCAACAAATTTTTGAAACATCCATAATTTGAAGACCTCATCAAAAGCTCAAAAATATTCATTGTAGAGTCCACTTATACCTTTTTTTTACATATATATCAATCTTTATTAACATATATTTTATTATATTACATTTTTAGATATATTTTTTATAATCTTATTTGAATCTTATTTTTATTTGAAATTTAAAAAAAAAAGAAAAGGGCTGAATGATGGTTAACCAGGTGTCGATTAATCAAGAAAACAAATTTTGTTTTGAGAGAAATTCCACGTGAATGTATTAAGATAAATACCTCATGGTTAAAAAGTTAAAGGTTATCACTATTGATAACGTATCAAGCCAAGTGATGTGGGTTCGGGTCCCAGGCAGTCCGATGAAAATTTTTTAATCAAGCGCATTCTATAAATAAAAGACATTTTGAACCCAGGACCTCCAGTCCAGTCCAGTCCATCGTTGCGCTTCCTTTGCACTAAGCCACCTGACATTCACTATACCAGTAAAAACTCATTTTCTTATTTATCTAGACATCATGATAAGCTAATTTTTAAATAAAAATTGCTCACTTGCATGCCGCTACTTGAACCAGCAAAGAGTCCAGCATCTTGGTCAGTTTGTCAGCGAGTATTAAACCCAGAAAACAAATTTTAATAATTAAACATACATTCGAATGAGATATAATATTCAAATAACCTCAATAGTTATAAATTCCATTTATATTATTGTCACATTTGCTTTATTTTATTTTTGGACATACCATTTCTTTGTTTCTCTTTCTCCTCCTCACTAATTCGAAAAGCATCCAAGCAAGCATGAGGAAATGCTTTGATGTCCTCCTTATGATAGATTTGTGTCGTTCATTTTGTACCGAGGAAGGAACCTCCTCCATCTTGTTTTGGTTGACGTATGCTTTCAGCAACGATACGAATCAATTACTTGAAAGTGACACCACCCGAGTCATCCTCAAGAGAGAGACCACCAGCCAGACAACAAAGAGGAAATGGAGGTTCATATTTCCTCGATTAACAATAATAGCCTCCGGGGATTTGCTTGCCAGCTAGCCCTTGAGTTATACTCTTTGCCCAGGGATAAGAAAGAAGGGAGGAGGCTCTTAATTATATTTTGAAGAAACTATTCTCTTGTAATCGTGAAATAGAAATAATTATTCTATTTTTGTTTGAAGATGGCAGTTTATTATTAAATTATTAATAGGTAAGACTTCAGCCAATGAAAATATTTTGCGTAATACTCCATTTAATGTAATATTTCGACGTCACTGAAATGACATCATCCTCAGTTGATTGTTTGGGAAATTGTCAGTAATTCAATCCAATATATAAAGATAGGTAAGCTCCATTAAAACAAATTTTATAAAATTAGGTTAGGTTAAGGTGGTTGCCGCTCTCCATTAGGGACTCACTTAGGCCCATTGGGATGCCACTTGGGGGTCTCACTTTCCTACCTCAGGAGGAGACTTCTGGCAGAGTTGGAAATTTTTTTCGGCAACCCGGACTCGAACCCGAGCTATTTTCATAGTATAGATTCGGAATTCCGTCTTAGCCACTGCCTCCTCATTATAAAATTATAAACCAATAAAATTTGTTTTGACGGATCGATTTGTTGAAGAAATAAAATTTAAGAAAAAACAGGCATAATAAACCTTTGCAATATAAAAATTTATCGGCTATCATGTATTGAATCGTCAATAACAATTGATTTTGTTATTAATTAATAGCAATGCACTTAACGCATACATTTCTTCTTTCTTAATAGAATAATTTATGTTATTAAAGAGACAAAACGGAATTTGTCACAAGGACGGGGATATAAAAAAAAAATATAAACCCCAGCGCCAACCAATCCACCATCGTAAACTCTCTCGTAAAAAACAACCCTTTTTACCTATGTGGCATTTTGTAGACGACCAAACGGATAAAACGTTTTCTCTTAATTCATTCATTTTGACAGTTGCGCGTATGTCTGTATGCTTCGCATACAGATTGCGTCATTCTCTATTAACTAATATATATACGTTTATAATGATGACACATCTCTCTCTCTCTCTCTCTCTCTCTCTCGTAAAGTAATAAAATGCTAATAGGCTAATATAAGCTCAGAAGAAGAAGAAGAAGAACACTTAGATATTTCGTTCTCCTCTTGGTATTTTATATTCGCTATAAATATGAACTTAAGAAAGAAAGAGAAAAGGGGACATTGATTAATTGAGAAAAAATTTAAATTCTCGCTAAGTTACTCTCTTACTTAAATAAAAAAAAAAAATTTTATTAATTATTCAAACTAATTTGTCTTGTTAAATTTATTTGTTTTTAAAAAAAAAAAATTTTTTCCTTTTTCTCTCTCTTTGTCTTTTTTTTTTTTTTTTTTTTTTTTTTTTACTTCTCAATTAGCATTTTATTAAAAAATTTCCTTCTTAAGAAATGTGGTTCTTAAAATACGACCGATAAATTTTTACTTTGAATGTCTAATAAGAAATTTTAATATAATAATATGGAAGAAATTCTATTTAATTATTTATCTATTTAATTTTTTTTTTTTTTAATATGAAAATACTCCCCCACACTTCTCTTGTCCAATTTGCATTGTGGTGTAACTGCGGGAGGAGCAAATTTTTCTATAGTTCATCTTTTTCTTTAGTGGCTTCTGAAACATTCGATACTTTGAGCCGTGCAGCATGCACTCTTCCTGGTTGCAATTTTGTTTGTACTCTGACTGATGCTAAATTCAGATATTGTATGATATAGCCACGTTTCAAATGCATTAACTTACTACATAGGAGGCGTTAACAGAGGGGAAAGAACAGCTTCTTAGCCTGATTGAATCCATCCCAGGTTCAAATCCGCTTCATGGGAAAAATTTATTCCCTCTCTCACCGGCGTAAAAACAAACTGTCAAGTGTTGGTAGAAAGAAGAAGAAGACTTCTTGATTATTTATTTTATTGGTTCGAAAACTCACCCTATAAAAGAACTACCATAAAATATTATGTCTAATATTTTTCATTTTTTACAATAAAAAATCCACCAAAATGATTATTACTTAAAACAGTCCTGTTCTGAAGAAGAGGACGACTGGCATTCGAAACGTCGAGGGCAAACTTAAAAATTTTTTTATTTATTAGCTGACACCTCCTCCTTTTCATTTCGAAAAATCTCCACTAAAAATAACTTATAAAAAATTCCAAAATATGACAAAAGTAAGACCAGGGGAGGGAAATTCCCTTTCCAGGGAGCCAGTCAAAGGTCTAGCTGATAATAATATTTAATATTCTTTAAACTAGTTTTATCACTAACAAGATGGAATAGCTGATTTCTTTTTTATTAACTTAATAACATAATTCATAGGCCATATATTTCGTATAAGCCCTCTTCTTCCTCCTCCTGGCTGTCAACAGAATGCGGCTGCAATATGTCTTAAACGGATGGATAGTAAAAACTAAAACGACACCCAGAAAAGGAGTCTCTCTCTCTCGTAAACTTGAAGAGTTATTCAGGAAAATTTACCCCCATATAATTTGAAAGCTCTCTTCTTGCTTTTACATGCTATATTTTTGTTTATAAATTTATTTTCTCTCTCTCTCTCTCTCTCTTACAACTTATTAGAGAGAAACAAATTTGTAAATTATATATCCAAACAACAACAAATTATTTTAAAGAAAATATTTGTTATTAATCATTTTTATTATTTTTTCTAGTCAATGATAACAACGTTATTGAAAGTTATTGTAATATAAGTAAAATAAGCATTCGATTTAAGACAACGTCTATTCAAAACACTTAAAATAATAATAAATGTTTATCTTAATAGAGATAAAATATGTCACTCGTCTATAATTTATTATAATTATTGATTATACTCCTATAGGAGATATTTTCTTGCTACGTGAATATATATATACATATGAATATCTAGTATATATATATATTTATTTATACCAGGTATACCGGTATGAAGTGAGCGTTAAGATACAAATGTGTCGATAGGGAACATTTGTTGTGAACGAGCCTTAATTTTTTTTTTGTTTGGTTGGTATAACATCTGTTAAACATATTTAATATACATCAAATCATTGAACAAACGACATCATATTTTTTCATCGTGTTAAAAATGTCGAATATAGAAAGATTTTTTCATTTCATTTGGACCGTATAGGCCCACCCACCGAGTTTCCCTTTTATTTACCCGAAGTGCTTTCGTGTACGGAGACACACACCTCAAACCCAGTTGACCTCTGGCCGTAGCCAACTATCGGCACTCCGTAAAGTTACTTTATTTCCTAACTCCTCCTCCTAATTCCACGTGGTCCGTTTCAACCAACGTAACCCGTACTAAGGAAGATGTCCTAGTTTGAAGAGGGACTCTCTCAGCATCGGCATGTAGCCTACTCCTTGCGAAGAGTGCATCTTTGAGAGGGAATCCTTCTTTACGTCCCTTCTATAGGACGGGGTGTCACACCAACTCCCTCTCCTTGTAAGTTAAGGGTTCTATTGTGGTGGGATCCAATGTTCCAATCCAGGGCATACTTCGGGATTTGTTTACCTTAAATATTTATATTTAATGAAAAAATCCCTCCCCTGTCTGGGATGCGAACACCGATCTCCTGTGCAGAACGGCCACACGCTACCGATTACTCCACAGAGCCCTGTTATATAGAGAGAGAGAAATATAGAAATTATCTGATTAATTTAAATTTTATTATTATAATACATTATTAAAATAATTTAATTTTTCGGCATCTGAGGCCATTTAGACACCGCATCCAATAATAATATAAATCAATTTTTGTCGCTCAGGACGGGAAGCGAGACTTCTATGTCTGTACCAAGAGATAGGGCTAAAAGAATTAATTATTATACTAATAAAACAAATATGTCCAGTTTCGGTTTCGAGTAGAGATCTTTCTAATAATAATATAGACAAATCTACTCAGTCATATTTGAGTATTTTTCATATTCATTTTTCTTGTCTCCGGTGGTCCCGACCTAGGTGAAGAGGATCCACCAAGATCAATGAAGCCAAGCAAGGCTAAACATTGGATGGGAGGCCCTAAGGAAGAAAACTTTCGATCAACCGCCTGGTAGCTCTGAATGAATATTTATAATTAATAATATTAAGAAGTCTAATGGCCACGGAAGTCGAAAAACAATAATATAACAATGTATACAATTATTTATTTATATAAAATATAAATTTTTTTTAAGTCTTTCGGCATCTGAGGCCATTTAGACTCGGTCCTTATTTATTTCTATTAATTGGTAGCCAATATAATAGAAATGAATTTTTGTCGCTCAGGCCGGGAAGCGAACCACTGACCTTTAGTTTGTGAGGCGAAAGCTCTACCTTTGCACCAAGGGACAGGGTTTAAAATATACATTTTTTGAAATATTTTCAAAGTCCTTACCAAAATTCTAGGATTGGATAGACATTTTTTTTAGAGCAGGGCTCGGAATGAAAATGAAACAGCTGATGGGTTTTGAAGCCACACGCAATTTTTAGCTATTCTTGGGATATTAGGGGAGGGCTGGGTCATGAACCTAGGGTTCCTAAGGCGTGGGGTAGGAGTGGTCCGCACTGGACGTCAGCGGGAGCAGCAAATTCTAATTCTAATTGATAAAAATTGTTTTTCAAACAAAAATTATTCAAAATAATAAATAGAACAATTTTGCATTTTAGGTATTATTTTCAGCTTTGAACTTGAAATTAAGTGCGTCGATTGTTGTTGTCTTGCTCTATAATTCTATAATTTGATTTATATCCCACTCAGCAAGTTTTCTCTCTTTGAATAATTTCCTCTGAATTAAAAATTTAATTAGTAATACCAACCGTGGAACAAAATTCTTAATTTTGCTCCTGTTTTAGAATGGAATTTTTTTTCTTCTCAATTCACAGGATTTACGGTTGATAAAGAAACACCCATGACAAATCATGACGTTCGTTAGTTGGATAAAAAAATCTTAGAATAGAGTTCGTTTTAGTCCCTCCACCTTTAGAATAAAATGATAAATGAGTAAAAAATTTATATAAAAATATACTACTAGTTAAACTTATGTGGCTTGAGCGCGACTTGATGCAATTTTAAAAAAAAATTTATTTATGTAAAAATTACGTCCTCGAAGAGTTTGTGACATTGACAATAATTAAAAAAGCAATTCGATTCAGTTTAAATTATTAGTCAGATTTTAATTCTATTACAAATAATAATATTAATGTATTATAATTATAATTATTCTTCGACCTCGAGATCTTCTGCCCCCTCAATCGAACGTCTTTTTTAGATCTTTTCGTCCATTGTTATTTTTCCTTTTTTTTTTTTAATCAATTGGTATCCAATTTGATTTAAATAAATATTCCTTGGACTGCCTGAGATCCGAACCCACACCCCTTGGCTTTTAAAATTATCAATATTGACAATGTCAGTTAATCTCTCGGCCACGGGGGGAGGGGGGGGGGGGATTTTTTTCTTATCGCTATAATTTTTTTTTTTTTTTAATATAAATGATGTGATCATGGAGGGAGGAACGATTATCGACGAGAATGAATAATTCAAAAGAGAAAAACTTTAATTAATACATTAAATTATAACAAATAAAACATTTGTGAGATTTAATTAAAATTCTCCAATTAAATTTAAAATAAAAAAAAAAAAAAATCTTTATTATTATATTTGATTATTAAATTTAATTATTCAAAAAAATAATAATATTATATTAAACGATATATTTCACTTTGTTCTTTGATACAGAGGTAGAGGTCTCGCTTCAAGTTCCAAAGGTCAGTCCCTGTTCTAAGCGACAATAATTTATTTATATTATATTGGCTACCAATTAAAATAAATATATAATTACATAGTCTAAATGACCTGAGATGACCAAAGAGAATTAAAATAATAATAATAAATTTAAAAAAAAGAGTTTTATGGAAGGTGTCATATCCGGGACGTTTTAACAAGTGGACTATTCTTAGAAAGAAAACTTTTGAGAGATGTATATATATATATATATAAAATGGGTTAAGTGGCCTGGAACTAGTTGTGTACATATGTATTTTGGAGATGAAGATGAATAAAATAAAGAGTGCAGTCTGATATTTCTTTTATTTCCCCAATCTCTAGCTGACATTTCGGTCCTAAGTTGGAACTCTCTTCGGGGCTGATTTATGGTCGATTCTCTCTAAATAGAAAAGTTAAGTGGAGGATTGAAAAATAAAAAGGCTACACTCCTTTTTTATTCATCTTCCGCACAGCGATATACCGCTCAGTTACAACAATCCATCTACTTTCTCATTTCAAAATACCGTTAGTTTTTTTTTTTTTTTTTTGTTAAACTTTTATTTTCTAAGCAATTTATTTTCATCATAAAAATCCCCCCACCAAAAAATGAAAACCATATAATGGTTTGTTGTTGCTGTTTCAGGGTGTTTATTTGCCGCGCTGTCACCGAGACCGATCACTTCATTCTGCCCATTGGGGCTGCCTTTAATAAAAGGTGAGTATCAAAAGAGTCATGGATTTCTATCAAGTAACGCCAAATGGTCAAAATGGGTGCCTATTATTTTGTATTCCAATTAAGAGCCAGTGCTATCTGGCGTACGAAAAGGAAACTTCTTTAATGGCACTGATTCATTTAGCCAATTCATTTATTATTATTTTAAAATGTTAAATTATTATATATATTATTATATTATATTATTTCGTTTGTCACTTAATTATTCTTATTTATAAAAGATAAAATTAAATTTGTATTAGTTGGGAAAGGAATTTCATTCTCGATATTTTCACTAATACATATTTTGTCAGAATTACACTAAATCAAATGGAATACATAAAAATTAGTTTGGCATTTTACAAATAAACACCTTAAAATAAAAAAAAAAAATAATTTTTCTAGAAAACTTTTAAATAATTCTCTTACCTATATATAAATAATAATATAGTGAGAAAATAAAATCTATTTCAACGGAAATAGAGTTTTTTTTTTACTTTTTATTGAATTAATTTGTGAGAAAACGTGTGATATGTGAACTGATGATTTTTCGGACTGAAATGTTGAGAAAAGTTGACCGTCTAGAAGAGAGAATAATAATGAACGAACGACTAATTATGAAAAGACAAAAGGCGGCATCTTCCTCTTCTTCATTTTGATATTATCTTTTGGACACGAACTTTTTTTTTTCTTTTTTTTTTGAAAAAGTTTTTATGACTTTTTTCTTATTTCATTGAATCAGAGCTCAATTACTCTCCGACATATTTGATGTTTTTCATAATAATAATAATAATAATAATAATAATGCTTTATTATTTCATTAACAATTGAAACTTCTTAAAGCTAAACGCGCAGCCAAACGCGATAACGCATAACGTTTTATTCTTCTGATCCTTTTTAAAAGGCGGAGACT
>JAAAKE020007285.1:0-11043 GCA_010014785.2 Anisolabis maritima
CCCATTTGTGCAGATTAGATCCCCCGTTCTTATGGAGAATTTTGTTCTACAGAGTGACATTATTTCCTTAATGCCACTATATTTTGATGTACCCAGAGATTTTCCAACACATTGATAATGAGCTTATGAGGTGTTGTTCTTTCGGTAATCAATCCACCACTCCACCTTGGTCGTTGTTCGTTACCGGGTCGTCGTATTGTTATTATTATTATTATTATTATTATTATTAGCAAGAAAATAGCATTAAAAAAGATTTTGCAAAACAAAATTAGTTCTTTCTATAATAAGTAAATAAATAAAAATAATAAACACAATGACGTAATTAGGAGAGAGACAAAAAAGATAAAAAAATTTTTGATAGTAATTGAGGCAGGCAAGAGCGGCATAATTAGGAAGTCTAAGGCAGACTAAATCTAGGATTACTACTGGTTCGGTAGATCATGTTATTTGTACTGCTTGTAAATTGCCAGCAACTTAAGATGAAATTGTCTAAATTGGAAGCTGAACTTCAATTGCAATTCTCATTTATAAAAGTAAAATTTACCTGACGATAGGGGCTAGGAGGTGGTTGGAGCCTCCTTTCTGTAGATGGTGGTGGTATAGGCGGAGGTTGGGTATGTTCACTAGATTCGCTTGAAGTTCGTCTTCGCCTAACCATAGGATTTCCTGATGTAACAACAGAATCGGCTGAAGGAGGTGGAGCCGGCGGGAGAGAATCATGAATTGTTGGTAAAAAAACTCGTTCGTAAAGACTATTAACATTATTGCTATTTAACTGTGGAGTAGATGGCGGAGTAAAAAAAGCTTCAATTGGAGGGCTCTCACTGAAACAAAATAAATGTATCACGAGATAAATAATGAGTCAAGAAAAAAGAACTTGAATATAAATTAATCATTATAACGATATTGGGAAAATTGTGCAACCAAAATTTCAAATTATAAGAGTCGGCAGTACTTAGACCTCAATTAAAAGATAAGCTGTCCCTTGTCATTTAAAAGAAATCAAATAAAAAAAGCAATCGCAAAACAAATTAAAGAGAGTGATTTAAAGGGTTTAAAATATTTTGTACATAATTTAATCCTGCGAGGTCTAAGAAGCTCGGTCTTCTATATGATAATTTATAAATACCTATCAGGTGGCAAAGATTGTTGCAAAGAGTTAAAGCTAAAGACCCGATCATAATCAGGTACTTCAATCACAGTGACATTAGCAGAAGCAGAGGAGTCTTCAGGAGACTGGTTTGAAGAAGTAGAGGCAGTTGAAGTTTGTCTGTATGGAAAAAATAATTAAGTAAATAATATCTTTAAAAATAAAAATTATTTTACAATATTTTTTATAAGTTCAACCAATATTTCTTGAACCTCTTGTGTATATATAAACTTAAAATAGTTTTAATAATTTAAAAAAATGTTAAACCAAATAAATTAAATAAATAATAAACCAAACTAAAACATTCATAATTTATTAGGATGAGAGTGCAGTCAATTCTGGAATCTAATATTCGTTCTAAATGTTGTCCACAAATAATCTAACTTTGTGTAAAATAAAGGGCGAAAAAAAATAATGGTGACTCCTAATCTAAATCAATTCATAATTGAAAAAAATTCGATCAAAATGCCTCTAGTGATTCACGCCTTCAAGATTAATTTTATCTATACATAAACTCATTCATCAGCGCTAATTATTTTAATTGAAAATGTTGAAGAATGATGGGTTATATAGAAAAAACCAGCTGCTTTCAGCAAACAAACTTTAATGCAAAAATTTCAAATTGCCATTCTTCTTCACTGCAGAAAAATTTTTTTTTGTGGACTTATAATAAAATCATGAACATAAATATCTGGTGCGGATGATTGAGTAAGTAGGCTACTATTTTTTATTTGACTGAAAGCGGCTGGTTTTTTTGTCCATTTTCCGTCAAAATTAACACTTCCAGGAACCCCTCAACAGTAAAAAATCATTAGTCGAAGTCTTTGAAAGTAATTATATCTGTGTGGTGGATTTAACAAATATTTTTTATTAATTATCTATTTTTTTAATTTTTTTGATGTGATATTTTTATTACCTGGAATATTCAAGATGTTCCACATGTGAGATATATAAAGAGGTGGTGTGTAAATTTGCTGTTGTTGTTGGCTCTGACTCACTCGTGTCAGATTCTTCTGTTGAATTACTTGCAGAATTCAAACTTGTATTAGAAATGGTAACAGAGTTAGAAGATGTAGCGCTGGAGGTTGAGATTGAAGTATTTCCATTATTTTGTTGATGATTATTACTTGATGAGGTTTCAACAAGTTCGATTCCAGGTACAAGGCCGGCTGGAACTTGAGGTGGAGGAGGTAAAGGAGAAGTGGGATCTCGTGTAGGGGCAAGAGGAATTCGGGGCTCTGGCAATCGGCTATAGAGGTTCTCTTTTGGGGCGAGGATTGACATTTCCCGTAATTTACTTCCGATTGTATCCACCCATTCCATCATCAACTCCCTATAAAAAAATTGACATATATTTATACATAGCTAAATTCCTTTATTAATATTTTTATTATCAACTTTAATTTATTTATATCATAAAAAATAGATATAAATGTGAAGAACTATTAAAATGAAAATTTTTATATTAAATTCTATGCTAGTTTTATATTACACTTACCAGGAAGGAGCTGCAAGTTTAACAACATCTTCAGCAAGGGTAATAACAAATTCGTAATGATGTTCATGAGCACAAAGAGTCGGTGAGACATGGAGGCAACTGGAGAGTGAAACTGCCCAGGCAGGCCGATGAGCTGCTGCTTGTTGTTGGTCATTATAGAGCTCAAGAAGGGGCTCGGCATCGTCGTGGACACAAAACACGGCCCAAACTCTTTCAGCTGATCTCTAAAAAATAAATAAATGAGTTAGATTTATTTGGATGGAATATTTTATTATTTATTATATCAAAAGTTCCTCTTATATAAGAATGGGAAAATATAAATATATATGAATTTAATAAATTGATTAATATTTAGGATTCCTTCTTTTAACCTACAACTGACGTTTTGGTTCTATGATTGGATCATCTTGATAAAGAATAGCTACTTTAAAATTATTTATATACATACAGTTACAAATATATATAGTGATGTTTTCATGCTAAAGTGAATTTACCTTTGGAAGTTTTTTTTCTGAATTCGGGAATCTTTTAAGCCATGCATTTTTATGAATTTCTCTAAATAGCACATTATTTATTTGCACACCATTTCCTGAATCTTCAGTTCTCGAAGAACTGGATGGAGAATCTGGAAATAAATAAAAGAAAATGAAAAAGTTATTGATCGTTTGTTTAAAAAGGGTATTTTAATCATATCAATGTTAATTTTCTTAATTTATTAAATTCTAATTAAATTTCTTAATATATTAAATATATGTTTTGAGCCACAATTTATTTGTTTAAACTTTACCTGATGATAATCTTCTGGCAGGTAAATGAGCAAGACCTCTCAAGTCCATTAGAATTAAGCATTTATAAGCTGAGCTGATTTGTTTTGTGAAAATTCAAGAAAATATTCTTATTATAAAGACGGATTATAAAACGAATGACATTTGACAGTGAAAGTGAACATCTGTTATGTATTAAGCCTAACAAACAAAATATTAAATTAATTATTTTATATTTTTATAAATCAATATTAATTGATCCCAAAATGATATTAAAAATAAATCCATGCATATTTATTATTAAATTATATACTCACAAAAGCATACTTTGTCAAAATCACTAAAAAAAGCATAATAAATAAAGTGAGAATTTATAATAAGATAAAATATATTTTAAGAATATAAATGCAGATTTAATAAATAAAGAAATATTTCACATGACATTTTTTATTTATTCATGAATTTATAAGGATTTGCTTTATAAGCCATGTTATTATTCTAAAATATTTATTTCCAAATAAATTCATCGAGGCGCAGCTGTCGGCATCTTGCTCAGAGGAGGGGAATTCAAATCTAGGGAATTTTTTAAGTTTTTAAATAAAAGTAAAGTTGGAAAAAAACAGAAAAGATTTTTTATTGTTATTTTTTTTACAGATGGTTATAAGTCGATGTTTTATGTATGTATGCAGAGACCCCTCATTTAGAGCAGAGATAGAGGCTTTGCTTCTCGTTCCAAGGAATAAAAAGTGGTTTTTATTTAAATTATATTGGCTACCAATTAATTTTAATAAATGATGAAGGAACTAGTCTAAATGACTCTGATGCCTTAAAGGGTCTTAAAAAAAATATTTGCCTACCACTACTACATTGAGTGAAATAAATATTCTCTCTATATTTAATTTTTCATGGATTTAATTAATCTTAACGGCCGAATAATGCTCAAGGACACCAATTTTCTTTTTTAAAAATATAATTTATTTTCTTATAAATGTCAAATGTGCGTTTGACTCTCCGATTGATGTCTACAGCTTATCAAGCCTTCGAGAAAGAATAATAATTTATTTAAATAATATATTATTTGGCGGGTGCCCCGGTTTTCTTTTCAAAGAAGAAGCTTCTGAGCCTGTAGCCCCCTGTAAAAGTTAGAAAGGGTGATAGTAAAGAGCTGGAAATTTTAAACAGTTAATTTTTAACAATTTCAATCGATTAAAAAATAAAAAAGTAAATAGGCAACATCTGCCTGATAAGAATTTGAACCAGCTAATATTTTATCTAGACTTTACTAACCCGGTTTAAAAATTTCCACAATTTCCTACCCTAAAATTATTTTCAAGAACTTCCTGGAAAGAACATTTTTATGAAATTGGAGATACTAGTGAAGTTGAGATGGAGTTGATGAAATAATATATTTAATTATTAAAAAAGTTTATAAGGCTTTCTTTATTACAAATAGTATTATGTATAATATACGTATATGTATATGTATATATATATATATATATATATATGTATATATTTATATATATATATATTTATATTTATATAGTTACAAGTTATTAAAAATATTATTTGTACAATATTTTTTAATATCACCAAAAATTCTATTGTGATTCTATCACAATTTCTTGATTTCTAAAGCTATATAATTAAAACTATTTACTTTTGAAATAAATCTGTATTATAATTAAATTTAAAATTAAAAAATAATGCAAAAATGTGCTATTCTTACTTTTTAGTTAGTATATACAATTGTATTAAAAAATAAAGTGAAATAATGAAATATTACACATTTAAATAGGAACACTTTCTTTGCTCATCTGACATCTTAAATAAGATTTCTCAATATTATATATAGCTACTAATCAAGCGTATTTTTCTAGCAAAACTGATTATTACATTAATAATTTTTTTCTAAAACCATTTCTGTAAAATTATTAATAATATTTTCCATATAATCTTAAATCAATAATGGATAATATCATTATTTAAAAGAAATAGTTATATTTAATGTTCTGAATAAATAAATTAACTTACTCCAAGACTTGCTTAATCTTTTGAAAAATACTCATCATTTTGGGCACCCCTTCTCTATATGATGGTATGAATAGTTTTTAGCCCGACCTCGGCGTCCAAATTAGAGAGCAACTAACATTGCAAGGACCGTTGTTAGTTGACGTGTGACGTCGCATGAAGATTACTGACAGCCATTATATTCAGGGAGATATGGTAATCGTACCAATTTTGACTGGATCAACTGTTTTAGTATAAGGTGATTTTGAAGGACAACTACTCTTTGTGCATAAATGATCGAGAAGATTTAGCACTCAGAGCCACATGATGAGCGTTAATGTGAATTTACAAGGAACTCAGAATGCCCATAATTCTTCTCATGGTAACGAGCATCTGAACTCCTTCCTTATGGTCAGTCGGTGTATAATATAAACGTTCGTTAACGCTCATCATTTCTTAAAATGTTATATATCATTTACAATATGCAACTTATTTTATAAATTCTCTTATAAATGTTAGAAGAAAATTCTATCTTTGGTTTAATTAAAATTGGGTATTAGAATTAACTATGGAGATCTTAATATTTTCTTGTAAAACTTTTCAATTTCAGTTTATTAAAATACCATTAATTACTAAATATAATATTAATTAATAAAAATTTTATCTGGCAAGTAGAGGAGAAAGTTTTATAAAAGAGTTATTAGTAAATAAGAAAAAATAATAAAGAGTTCCTATTATAGTTTTAATAATTTTCATTGTTTCTAGGCACTTAATAGATATATTTCAAAATAAATACAAATTCCAAAATATATATATTATTCCACTAACTCAAACCACGAATAATTTTAGTGATTTAATATTTTCGATAATAATACTGTATAGATGAGAATAGCGGAAAGAAATTTAGCAGCTTTAGTTTTAACAGGTAATCTAAATGCATAATGAAGATTTGTTTACATGTAAATAAATATACTGGCGCCAATAGAATATTTCTAAAATGTTTTCCATTGGCTTTAATCTTGACATGTAAACAAAGCAACATGAGCGGAAAATCCGGCCTTAGACTTTACAATTTCATTAATAAAATTATAATTTTCAATATCTAAAAAATTGTGTTAATAAATATAAATAATAAAAATAATATGATTCGTATATTAAGAAAAAATGGAAAATTTATGAAAATAAAAATATATATATATGAGAAATGATGCAAGAATCATGTCTGCGTGGTGTGAAAATAGTGATGAATTTATCACTTGGCGCATGCGCTTTTCAAAAACGCTTGCCAGACAATGTTGATAGGGTAATTCATATACTTGTTAGAACAACCTGTAAGTTCTGGAAAAATACTTGAAATTATTGTGACATATTTATTATAAATATATTCAAAATTAACTCTCGGTTTTAAAAAATCAAAACATGTAAATTATTTGACGATAATGCATTAAATACCAATGAAACAACTATTAAAGTTAATAGATAAATAAAATCCTTGAAATTTTTTAGATGTTTATTATAGATAATTTCAAAACTATTAAAAAATGGATTTTTTTATTTATCCTTCAGATTAAAATTCCTTTCTAGGTCTATAAGTTGACAGATCAGCAATAACTAGGAGGGACTAGAGATCTAAAATGATATCTCCACATACATATAAAATATCAATAGACGATATAAAAATTAATAGTTGTTTTTGATATTTACTGCTTCATTCTAAGTAAATAAAATGTGTTTGGATTGTAATCAATTGGTTTGTTGAATTTTTGTTTAAGTTACCTACTAAGGTTTCTCATTTTATATAGAATGGCTCGGAATAATAATCAAATTAGTGATATGTACACAAGAGATTAATCATGTAGTAGTTTTCTTCACCAGTCGAGATTTTCCTTGGTGAACGACATTCTTGGACTATTTTCTGAGTAGAACTGATTATACCACCGTCGATGTCGTGCAAGAGCTTTATCTTCTTTTACCAAAAGTGGTTTATCTAGATATTTCTTATGATTCCATACCATGATATCTCGCTCAATCTAAAAACAATATCATAAAAATTATTATTAATATAAAAGAGATTTGTAGGAATCTATCAATGAGCTTCATATTTGAAAGTTGAACATTCCCACTAAATTTTCAGATTCCCAAATGGTTAGCATTGTTCGGAAATAATATTGCTTATAAAATTGGCAAGGTAGTTAATAGACAGGTCTGATCTACAAATTATAATAATAATATTAATATAAATTTCTTTAATTGTATCATTTTTATGTTCAGAGATGAAGGCCTATTCTTAAAAGAAATTTTATTCTAAATGTTTATATGATCAATAGCGCAATCAGAAATAAATTTATGATGGAGGGAGGATGACTCTCTACCTCTCCCTTCATTCCCCTCCTTAGATAGAAATAAAACCCAAACACGCTATAAGTTTGTCCAACTTTCAACCTAGTAATATAAGAAGATAATTAAAATAATCGAATTTTCTATTATATAAAGTGAAGTGGGGCAAGTGCAGGATAATTTTTGCAAAGTTAGACATTAAACACAAACAGAAATGGTCAATATATACGAATACAATGCATTGTGCAATTATTATTGATTAACTTAGTGATTTCGGAGTCATTTATTCTATCATATTTACATTTAGATTGATAATTATAGCAAGGATATGGGGCAAATGCATACCAATGAGTTAAAAAATTATTCTACCCTTATTTTACATATCACGAGTCATGAACGTCATAATTATTGTCTTATAAAATTTTGGTAAAATTTTAATGTATAAAAGGCATAAACTAATCAAATGTGTAAGATATGAATTTTTGTACTAATAAAAAAATATTTATTTAGTCGAAAAAAACGAATCTGTTTCTTTTAATAAAAATAATTAATATCTAATAAAAGTTGCCTATAGAAATCAATTAGAATCTGCACACTGTTCCTTTTCATTTTGACAAAAATAAAAAACAATAACCTATATAAGTAATATAGAAAAATTAGTAAGAATATTCAGACCGTTTCCATTAATATTGACATTTCTTTGATTCCTTGTTACATATTCACGCACAACCACTGCATACAACTTTCACATTACACAATACTAAATGAATTTATATTTCATGGAAATGTTTCAAGTTTAATGGAATTAAAAAATTTACAAACGTAAAGTTAGAAAGTACTAAATAATAAATGCAAGAGCAGATTAGTGTGGACTTGCCCCAGATGAAATATTAATGGAGCAAATGAAGAGTAATGATTTTTTTTTTAAGTCTTTTTCGGCATTGAAGACCATTTAGACTCCGTCCTTATTTATTTATATTAATTGGTAGCCAATATATATAAATAAAATTTTGTCGCTCAGGACGGGAAGCGAACCACTGACCTTTGGTACGTGAAGCCAGCCAGACCTCTAGCTCTGCACCAAAGGACAGGCCCAATGATTTTTTTATATAAACTTTAACTAAAAACAACTTATTTTTATATTTAACATACTCTCTATAATCAAACAAAGGAATAATTCAAAACAGAATAAGTTTGAGTTAAATAGATACTTAGGCAAAAATAAGTTGTAATATCTTATCAAAGGTCCCATGTGGTGGAGAGGGTTTGGCTTCAATAATTATATAACTTATATAATTTTGATATTATAAAAGACTAATATAACCCATTGCGATGCATTCACACCAGAACATTAGCTTTTTATTATAAGTGATCATTTAATTCTTTGGGTTTTTGAATAATACTATGGTAAAAAATTATCAGAAGTATTAATTTAATATACCATAATCGATTCGGCGATTAAAAGAAATGTCGCGCATAAACTTCCCCGCCAAGGACAGTAGATTCGATGAACAACTTTCTGAAGAAGAGGCTCAACTGGAGTTACATATTGTAAAATAGTAAATGGTCCAAAATTAGATTTTAAATCAAGGATGACATATCCAGGGCCAATCTGAAAAAAATAATAATTAAACTATAGA
The DNA here is from genome assembly GCA_010014785.2 of Anisolabis maritima. Classification (NCBI taxonomy): domain Eukaryota; kingdom Metazoa; phylum Arthropoda; class Insecta; order Dermaptera; family Anisolabididae; genus Anisolabis; species Anisolabis maritima. The sequence goes on from JAAAKE020007285.1 coordinate 9,400, forward strand.
TAATAATCAAATATATTAATTATTAAGAAGGCCCGGCGGCCCTTAATGTATAGTAATAATAAGTAATTATTTGAATAGTAAAATAAAAAGATTAAAAGTGAAATAAATAATGTAAATTTATTTATTTAATATAAAATTTATTAAATAATTTTTCATGAAATGTATAATTATTAATCACTCATTTATCAGTTGTATTTCTATGGATACCTAACAACTTTTATATGTCAATATAGGGCCTATATTATGATCATATGAATGTAGCTTTGGCCTTGAAAAAAGATATGCACATGTGTCACTCTAAATATGAGTTTGGGAAAAAAAATTTATAAAAATTAGCCGTGGAGCATAGAGCCTTAAAATCAAATAAAATTGCAAAAAATAATAAAATAATAATAATAATGAATAAAAAAACAACGCCATTACTGAGGATACCCCAATCAATTATAAAAATCAATATGTTAAGTCTTGATATATAGGAATATTTTTCTAGATGCTAATTACATTTCTTATTAGAGATAGGCTCATAGATAAAGATAAAAATAATAACCCAATTAAAAATCAATTTATAATTTTTTTTATTTTCTCTTATGATTATATATTAATAAGTATATTAATAATAGTATAAGTATGGCGATCCCAAAAAATGGATGTCGCGATTTCAACGGAAATATACGTTTTGAAGTCTCCTGAGTCTAAAAAATGGTCTCGCAATATGGTGTAAACAATGTGTGAGTATAAATAAAATATTTCCAAAACAGAAAAACGTTCGAGGCTCAAATTTTATATCTGTTCTTAACGATTTTGATTAAAATTAATATATTATTTATTTTTTTAAATGATCTTTGAAATGTACGTTCAGAAATAGATATGAGATATGTCGGATGGTAAATTCATTTGTAGTGCCACCTGTCTGAAAGAGGAAAAAACAGTAGAGTAAATGAGTTTTATTGACGTGATATTTAATTAATTAACTTTAATGAACAGTCAACCTCCAAGTATAGATGTATCGGTCATCGAGATGCAAAGAAGCCTTCCTTTACTGTAATTATACAACGCTAATGTGTGCATACGAGTATGATTAAATCTCTGAGGAAGAAGAGAAATAAAACTCAATTGGAAATTTACTTTACTGTTTTTTTCCTCCTGCTGTCCAATATATATAGCGGTGTCACTACAAGTGAATTTATCATCTCGGCATCACTCACATAACTATTTCTGGAGATACATTTCAAAAAAAACATAAATGATATATTAATTTTAATCAAAATCGTTAGAGCAGATTTGGAGAAAATCAAAATAACTAACCCTCTTATCCACCGAAAATAATTTAGGCCTACTTTACTCTTGTAAGTTAGGTAGGTTTTTGAGATTTTCCTTACTCTGACGATTTTGATTAAATTGGCCGTACATTTAATAATATTAAGCTTTAAGATGTATTAATTATTTTCCACCTCTCAATTTGAGATGTTAAGAATTTCATAGAAAAGTTAGGTGAGATGATTGCCATAGAAACAAAATATAATTATTTTTAAATTCTGTCTGGCCGGCGGGCCTGGCCGGAAAGAGAAACAGCCACCGAGATCGTTCTAGTTAAGCAAGGCCAAGCACTGCTGAACCTCAGGATAGGTGGCCCCGAGGGACAAG
>JAAAKE020007296.1:0-11043 GCA_010014785.2 Anisolabis maritima
AACCGGGGAATGATTTTTTTTGTTAGGATTGAGGGTTTTTAAGCCTTTAATTTAAGGCTTTTCCCTCAAAAAAAAAACTGATGTCTAAAGATAATAAAAAAAATTAATATATTAACATTAACATATTTAAGGAAATTAAAGAGGAGGTCTCAGACGGATAAGATGCGGCTTACGGAACTAGAGTTGCAAAACAATTCGGGTTCGAGTTTATAATTATATTAAAATGTTGGAAATTTTTTTTTAGTTATTAAGGAAAAAAAATAAAATAAATCCAATATTTTTTATTTCCAACTTAAGCGTCTTTTTATTACTACTTTTTTCGGGAGACGTTTCGGGTGAAACTGCAAGCCTTCCTCAGCCCAGAATGCTATTCAAAGACTTGTCAAGTTAGATTAAAATTTAGCATCATTATAATACATCTTTTTAGATATCTGGTAGTTTCTTTCAACTCTAATCCACCCCTGACTAGAATGTCTTTCACCTCACTCTCACAAAAGAAACTCTCTTTCCATATTAACTAAAAAAATGTATATTTTCTAATTTTAATTTTACAAAGCCAGCGGAATGTTATTGATGCAAATGCAAAAATTTTTTATATAATAAATTCTACTTTCCTCTGGTAAGTGATAAAATTGAATTTAAAAAAAAAAACATATTTTAGAACTTGTAAGCTCCATCATTTGGGCTCCTCGTTTATTCATCCAGTTTTGAATAGATTAAAAGAAATATATCTCAAAACCATTCGACTCGGACGTAATCCTTTATCAGCTCTCCATGATGTTATTTTTATTTCCAATCTATCCTCCAACTGTTTATCTCATTTTACTTCTAATTCCACCCTTTGTACTATCTATGATTTTTTGTTATATAGAGATGACTGCGGAGCCGGAGCAGACGGCGTCAGCGACGCCTGTTGAAGTTCAATCTGAACCTCTGTTTGGATTAGTTGACATGATCCTACTTGTCGCTTTACTAGGAGTAGCTGCCCGGTGGCTATATAGCAAAAGGCCGAAGAAGGCGCCACCTACACAAACCAAGTCTTACTCTATTCAGTAAGTAATATTATTATTATTAGATTCTTTTGTCCTAAAAGAATTTATCAAATTTGTGAATAAATCTCAAATCGAAGTTATATCATGGAATATTTCAACCTGATCTGAAGAGGCTCTATCAGGCATCAGTGAAAAGCTAGATTGACACTCAAAATTTATTTTATTAATTAACAAAGGTGAGCATTGCTAACGTTTTGGCTTAGGATCTTGGCTATTATCAAAGTAGGATCACCCCCAAAAATAGATAAAAGAGCCATATACTTTAACAGTATTCATTTAAAATCTAAACACTGTTGGCTAAGATCCCAAAATGAAAAGCATGAGTAATTTATGTTAATTAATGAAATATATTTTTGCTATACAAACTTGTTATTTCATAGATGCCTATATCACAATAATTTGAGAAAAAATTTTCATATTATTTCAAATATAATAAATATTGTGGTCAAATTTTAATCTCTCAAAGCTTGAAAATAAAAGGAATTTTGAACATTTAAAATTTATTTATAAAAACAGATTAATCTAAAATTGTTATTAGTCAATTTGTATATGATTTGACTATCTCATTGAATTTCATTAAAATTGATTCATAAATTTTGGAATTTATCTTTAAATATCCTTTTTATCATCATTCATGATACCTGGTTTTTCCAAGAATAAGGAAAATTAAAAAAAAAAAAATTAGCTCTAATTATTTTTCATTGACAATTCAGCTTCCATTAGATAATAACCTCCAACTCAATGTTAGTTGATTATGGGTTTCGCAAATTTTTTTTTATATAACACAAGGTTTTATTCCTCTGACTTTGCAAGCAAACATATTAAAAATATCGTCATTGACCCCCTTTTCATCCCTTCACCAATCAATATATCAACTAATTTTTTTTTGGAAGTCCCATTAATAACATTTTCCAGAAAAACCATTTTTAAATGTTGAGAAAGAGAGAATTGAGCTAAAAAAATAAGAAGAGATTAAAAAATTAATTAACTTAAGAGGTCTTAATCAATCAATTAATCAATTTTAATTCTATTAGCACAAACAAAAATTGGCACATTTATTTTTATATATTTATATACAATGAAATGTACATCGGACGGTTTTGCCTCATTGTGTACAAGTTTATTTGGAATAATCGCTAATGAAACTATCGATCATATCCTGGACAATATGAGTATATCTCACAATAGGACTCCCACGAGTCAAGATCAGGAACCAATTCAGGTCATATTTTTAAATGTGATAGCTCTAAAATGGCTAGTACTAGAACATCTTCGAATCTCAATAGGAAGAACGTTCGTTCTCTTCTCTCTCTCGTTATTCTTTAGTAAATTCTGAATCAAAAGTTCATTATTATAGCTATCTCCATCAGAGAAAAGATTTGCCAGTGCTTACAGCACTTTATCGAATACAAAGGCAAAATTTTGTTATTCCAAAGAAAATTTTTAAATTTTTTTTTTAAATGTCATTTTTGACCTCTGATGCCATTTAAATTCCGTCCTTATTTATTTATATTAATTGGTAGCCAGTATAATAAAAATAAATTTTTGGCGCTTTGGTTTGGATGCAAGCTACTGACCTTTGGTACATGAAGCTAAACCTCTAGCTTTATACCAAAGGACAGGACCACCAAGTTCGTTGAATAAAATTTAAAAAAAATTATTATTTAAAATGTACCTAAAGAAGGAAATAATTTATAAATACATGTTTTTATAAAGTTATTTTCCTCTTTTTAGTGAATTTAAAATAAAAGCGTTTTTTTTTTAATTTTAATTTTTATTGATATTTTAACTTTCGGAGAAGAACATCTCCCATGATTCCCTTCCTGAAAACATATATATACGTATATAATCTTCAGAAGTAGAGGTCTCGCCTCACGCACTAAAGATCAGTGGTTTGCTTCGCGACTTGAGCGACAAAAATTTATTTTTATTATAATAGCTATCAATTAATATGAATACATAAGCTTGGAACCTAAATGGCTTCCGATGCCGAAAATGACTAAAAAAAATCTTTTTCTAATCCGGGTTTCAATCTGAAATTACTGTTCCAAAGATCAGTGGTTCGCTTCCCGTCTTGAGCGACAAAAATGTATTTATATTATATTGGCTACTAATTGGTATAAATAAATAAGGACTGAATCTAAATGGCCACAGATGCCGAAAAAGACTTAAAAAAAAGTCCACCAAATCAGGGGATCCAAAATAAATTAAAAACAAGTTTCGACTGCAGACGGTTTGGCTGTTTTGAACTTAGATTTATTTATATTTAAATGAACATTTGAATTAATTTTTCCTTTGTAGTGCAGCTTTGATTTTTTTAGAATAGATTTAAAATTCCATTGCTTGATTGCAACGTCTTCATACATTTGTCTTTATAATTAAAAATATACCGTATAAACTCGTGTATGTTAGCCCGCTACTCGTTTATGATAAATATACCAATTTTTAACATAACATTTTGGTTTTTCGAAGTTATATTTAATATAAATTATTAAAAGTGTTTCCCGATATTATTATTATTATTATTATTATAATTATTACTAATATTATTATTTGTGTTATTTTTGAAATATGGCGGAGTGCTTTGTAGTCTATTGTAGAGTGGTTTTATTATTAACAAGGGCACCATCTTCAGGGTATTTCAAAAAAAAAATCTTTTTCGACATCTGAAACCAATTAGAATCCGTCCTTACTTGGTAGCCAATTAATTTAAATAAATTTTTGTCGCTTGGGACGGGAAGCGAACTACTGATTTGGTACGTAAAGTAAGACCTTTACCTCTATCTTTGACTAAGGGACAGAGCTTCAGGGTATTCGAAAAACAAAATTTATTTAAAAAAATAATAAATCTGTTTAATTTAATAAGTTTATTTTAATTTGTTGAAGGTTAATATTTTTCAGTTCAAAAATTATATTTATTATTTAAAAAGGTTTACGAACCAATTTAAATTTCGATATCAATGCTGCCTATCTTTCTCATTGTGGTTTGAGCCTTTCTTAGTGGTTTAAAAAAACATATTTTCCAGGTTCAAACATTCATATATAATGCCCTTTTTTCTTTTAAATTTTAAGTTTATTTATTTAAATGAAATATATTTTTGTCTGAGTTAGGTGTTTTTGTGAAAATATCGATAAACAGAATTAACAAGTGTTAAGTCTCTTTCGGCATATATGACCATTTAGTCCATATTTATTTAAAATATTTAGCGGCCAATATAATTTAAATAAAAGTCACGAAGCGAGACCTCTACTTCTGCTTCTTAGGGTATTGTCAAGAATTAATAAATTTCAAATGATTCCTCCATTTGAGAACGAAATTCATTTCTTAAACCCTGGGCTTCAAGGGCCTCAGATATATAATGATTTGAAAATATTATATATCAGATTTATTATGATAAAATAAAGTTCCCTCCCGTGGCCAAGAGGTTAAAGATATTGACATTGTCAATGTTGATAACTTTAAAAGCCAAAGGGTGTGGAATCGGATCTCAGACAGTCCGATGAAAATTTATTTATATCAATTTCTATACCAATTTATATAAATATGCCTGGATTAAATATATCATAAATAATATGTATTCTATATCGATTAAAGTCTATATGATCTCAGATGCTGAAAAGAAAAAAATAAAGTTTAATGAAAATAATCTATAGCGCTGACCAATAATTGAAAATCCCTGATATGTTCTAAGTTATCTATTCTATTGATACTTTAAAATAAATAATATCTCTATTTCTTTTGCAGATCAACTTCTCTGGGAAGCACTACAAGTGACAATTCATTCATTAAGAAACTCAAATCGAGCGGCCGAAGTCTCGTTGTCTTTTATGGAAGTCAAACAGGCACAGCTGAAGAATTCGCTGGTCGTCTGGCAAAGGAAGGAATGCGCTACAAACTTAAAGGAATGGTGGCTGATCCCGAAGAGTGCGATATGGTGAGAGATTCTTTATTTTTATCTTCCTCCATTCTTAAAATAATACTCCACGGGAAGCCACTAATAATATCAATATAATATTTTGTTTAGATGATTTTCGAGATCTTTTCGATTCATATGAATTAGATATAAACATTAAATGTATTTTTCGAAGCAAAGGAAGTATCCCGATATCTCGAAACGACTCCCGGTGCCAGGACAAATGGTCGCTTTATCCTCCAGCAAAAAGAAATATACTCACTTTATTAAAAATAAAATTTTATTTTTAATACCAATATAAAATGTTAAAAAATTAATTGATTTCCTTTATTTAAATAGAATATTCTCCCTTCACAAACTTATATTGTAAACATTAATAATAGTTTTTCTTTTTTTTTTTACTTTTAATAGGAAGAATTGACCAACATGAAAGACATCAAAAATTCCTTGGCTGTCTTCTGCTTGGCTACTTATGGAGAAGGAGACCCTACCGATAATGCAATGGAATTTTTTGAATGGATTCAAAACGGTGATCCTGATTTGACTGGACTAAACTATGCTGTAAGTATTTTCAAAGTCTGATTTGTATATAATAATTTTAATTAATTTTTTAAAATGATTATATAAACTTTGATAAAAAACGACGATTTAAAATTAATTATATAATAAAAAATGCTTTATAAGTTTTTACATTTAAATCTAATTTAAATAAATTTAAGCTTGTTCAACTTCAAGTTACGAATTCTTCGACAAGAAATGAAATGGAAATATTGAAAATAATTTCTCTTTCACATCAAAACGCATAAAAAATAATTAGTGTTATCAATAAATTTTTTGTAGATTCGTACTAAAAATTGATCAAACTGAGATATTTACTTATAAGGCTTAACTATGAAATTTATAAAAATCTCTCAATCTTATTTGCTCTATTCACACCTATCGATTGGCATTATACTAAAAACAGTTGATTTGTTTTACAAATAGCCTCAATTAGTTTATCTGTGAAAAATCCCGAAAAGTCAAATATTGTATATTGATAACACCTCCTAATAAACAATAAAAACAATATTCACAAACAAAATATTTTATGCATAACGGAAATTATTTTAAGATTATAAATCTAGATAAGTTTGCAAGTCCCGTTTGTCTATTTATATGTTATCTTTGGAATGTGGTGACCAAAATTTGCTAAAATAAAATGGCCTCTTAAATTTATTAAATGGAGCTACAGTATGATTTATTTTGTTTAAGAATGAGTGAAAGAATAAAGATTATTTAACAGTTAAGTAAATATATATTATATTTTAGATGTTTTCAGCAATCCAAAATGTCTTGTTGGTAAGGCGTTCTTATTGTCTAATGGTTAATTTGTATATTTATAGAAAAATTTATCCACCAACCGTTATCTACTCATGTTGATTCAGATTAAATGGGATCCGATAAAAAAATCAATTTTTTCCTTTTGTGTAAGCATTGAACATACATGTCTTTTCAATACATCGTTAAAAATGAAACGATTCTTTTCTAACACACATCACACAATTTTTTCTTAATATCTATCTAAAGATAAGGGAAGCTGAGTGATGTGCTGTTACACCAGATTTTTTGTATCGGGCTTCCTAGGAAGCAGTTCTCTAATTCATCTCTTAAAAGAAGAGCGGTTACTCCCACCGTTTACCGGGGCTACAACATATGATTTAAATGGCTCCCGCCGTTTTCACGATCAACGGCAAAAGGCTATATCAATAAAGTGGGCCCCAGACAATTTTGGGGCGGATAAGGGTTAATATCTGTCAAAAATCATCTAATAAGTATTTGATATATGAATTTTAATCAAAATCGTTAGAATAAATTTTGAGAAAATCATAAAAAAAATACATCAATAAAGTCTAGTATTCTTTGGCCGATTTTATTAAAAAGTTTCGGGTTGCATGGGACAAAGGTATCAGCCTCTTACGTTTATTGAGAAATCTTGTTCACACAAACAGTCAGACCATTTTGCGAGACCCATTTTTTTATACTTAGGCGACCTCAAGTATTTCCATTAAAATCTCGACGCCAATTTTTTTTTTGCGATCGCAATACTTCTCACTATATATTACATATATAGGAAAGATAAAGTAAAAATTAGAAAAATAAATATTACCATGTTCCTTCTTTTAAATAAAGGTTATTCAACATTTTGAATCTAGGTGCATACTATGCATTATTTTAAAATTAGCAACTTAATATCATTGAATATCATTTTATTACGCATTGAGTAAATTGGGTGAATAAAAATTATTAAAAAAATATATATGCTGATAAGTAAGTCTTGGTCATCATCCAGCCGTCTTGTGAACTCTTAGCTATTGACTAATCCAGTTTTACATTGATAAACTAGTTTAAACTAAAAGAGTTTAGAGTTCACTTTATTTCTTATATAAATATAACGGAGGAAATATCCATTACAAGGGTATTTCTCTTTTTTTCATTCGCCTTCACTTAGTATTATACCAATTTTGACTTTTATTTGTTTATTTGAATTAACTGTTTTTTAGCATAATAGCATTCTATAGACCCCTTGAAGAGTAAAATTCAATGGAACTGATTTTTATGAAATTTCATTCATATTTAAGCTTTAGATTCTTTGATGGGATGATATTATGTAGCAACTCAATAAAACCCGAGAAGAAAAAATGGGCAAATCTGCGGATTAAATTAAATTAAAGCATAGTCATTAATATTATATATTCCTCATTTAAAATATCTATATAGTAATAACTAAAGTTAAAATATTTTCTCCAGGATTATTTTCTGCCATTTCTAAACCTTCCCAATGTTGCAGACCCTCCATAGGGATTGTCAATTCACTGCGGTCCCATAAAATCCAAACTGGAAATTTTTTATAATTTACATATAAAAACGAAATATTAGCAGAATAAAGCAATTATTATTAATAATTAACAATATTATTATTATTAATTTTTTCTATGTTAAGAAAAAGTATAATGAAAATAAACTATGCCGCGGATTTTGCTTTATTCTCGAGGACACCCCGAGGCTCGCTAATCACTGGTTTGGAAACAGTGCTCCAAACAATAGGTTATTTCGCACTGATGTGCAAACCGTGATGTGCATGCGCCATTTACGTATATCATATCATATCATATACGAAGTCCCAAAAAAGAGTGCTTATGAATGATTTCGATTGGCGGGCACCTCAGTATGAAAGGACTAATTTGTTTAATAGAATTTTTTGTTAATGGTTAATGGTTATTTATTAGTTAATATGAACTAATTTTTTATTTTTTAAAACTCACATACACTCACACTCAAAATAAGTTAAATTACTAATTACACATTACTGAAATATCTAATATATAATCAAAATGAAAAAAAAAAATAAATTATATCATTTAAACAATAGAGCAATACCGTGACTCTACCTTATCATGTTTTACATTTAAACTTTAACTGTTTGGCAAATACTTATCAGAATAGTATTTTTTTAATAAAATATTTTTAATTCTTAGGCCATGAAAGACTTTGATATGAAATAAATTCTAAAATTCCATTTCACTATTAATATATACCATTATTACATATTATTTATGTAAGAACAATTTGGACACGTAAAATAGAAATCATACTAGTAAAAATTAAACAAATCTAAAATTTAACTTAAAAAAGAAAAAATAAGATTGGGGAAATTTTCTAATTTACTTTAACAAAGCTTTTTCTACAACAGTATTTCTGAATCTATGGACTGCGGACCATCGGAGTCCAAGGCAATCCATGTTCCTATCTTTGCATTTTGCTCATATTTCGTCTTTACGATTATAAATTATAAAAAATTTCCTTTTTATTGTTTTTGGAGATGATGAATCAACATTCACTACATGGGGCTCACAATATCAAACATAAATAAATTTGATTTTTGAAACTAATGAAGACAGACTTCAATCTTCAATTTTTTCATCCTTTTAAAAAAAAGAAAAATAGATTTGTTTTATAAAACTCAAGGTTCATTTTTTTATTTACAACTTTAAATAAACTGGCTAATTTAAGACCCCTGCCCAGGAGAATTTAAATCTTCAATACTACACCCTACCACTCTCCAATTTTTTTTCCTTTAATTTTAATTCCTCCTCCTCCTTCAACAAAATATTAGATATTGTCACTATCCTTAATATATTATTCCAATAGTTAGTTTTTGGTTAAAATAGCCGATCACATTTTTTAACAATTTTTAATGAAAAATCTATATTTCCAACTACCTTATCTATTAGATAATGGATTATCTTCATTTCAAGAGGAATCAGACAACCTACAAAATCCTAAAATAACATTTTTAATACTTTAAATAAACAAATACCACTCATGGATTTTTTTTATACAGTTCACCTATCTCTACCCTCCTAAACTCAATGAAAACGAAGAAGACGAGAGAGAAGTAATGATGTTAAATAACCGAATAATTATTATTTTGACTCGATAAAAATTTAAGAAAATTTTACGTGTTCTGCAAGTCATATCATGTGTTCTAATAAATAATAGAATACATTATTTCTTTAAAAAAATTTATCCGTGTATTGAAAACAAAATAACCAAATCCAACCTCAACACAAGCACCTTTTAAAGCCCATATAAAAAAAAATCCTTTTATAACAGTTTATTATTAAAAATAAACAATTTTAAAGACTCCAAGATAAACAAAATGCGAGGACAATTATAAATTTTTTAAACACTTATTTTATTTGCTTTGTCTTCATGTTTGTCCTGTCTGGGCAACCTCTTTCATTTTAAACCCCTCTCGTTTTTAAAATACTTCCCAATGAGCTAGAGATGTGAAATTTTTTATATAAACTCAATTCCCATTTCCACACATTATATTAAAACAAGATATTTTCAGGAGTACTTCATTTGAAGTTCAAACTTGAAAAATCAAATTATCTTTTTAACTATTAACTTTAGTGAAAAAATACTAAAATACAAAATTTCTCTATTCATCATTTTAAACAACTTTTGTTTGAAAAAAATTTTATATTTCTGACAATATATAAAAGCCTGAGGACTCATTTGATATTTTATTTAATTAAATGTTTTTAAATTTTGTCATAAGTATTCAACAATTTTATGTAGAGGTAGATAACCGGTAGATAACCTCTTTTTAATGCATTTTCAATAAATAAAAACTTATTTTTTTAAATTTTTTATTTTAATTTTTTTTATAAATAGCTTGTTTATTTTGACCTACTTTTTATATATTTAATTTAGATAAGAAATAATAAAATAAGGTTTTTTCATTGAGGCTTTGCTTCGCCTATATACTTGTATTTTGAGAAATGCTAGGGTAGAACTGGGTGTGACTTACATCCGAAAAACCTCCGAAAACAATACAGTCAAATAAAATTTTGAGACCACTATTTTTGCAGGTATCGAAATGAAAAAAATTTGGTTAATCAAAAAAGTCAAATTTTTTCCCCTCTTGTATCTCCTTGTTAGTGAATAATTATTGGCAAACTTAATTTATCTCAAGGTTTGCATATCCTTATCTTTATTTTTAGATTAGATTGTATATAGAAAATAGGCCCCTAGATCTGATAATATTGGAAATTTATCAGATAAATTCTCTTCTTTAACAGATGTAAATAATAAAATACAATACCTAATACGAAAAGAAATGAAAATCAAAATATACAATAAATTTTCAATTAATAGTTATGATTCTACATTAAATATTATATAATATTTTGTAATCTCTTAAAAATTTTCTATATTCCTTTAAGGGACGTCAAAATTTGATAAGGATACATTTAATTATCTACGAATTTGAGCGAGGATAAATATATGTTATATATATTATATTTAATTATTCACATAATACTATAATTATAAATTAATTAAAATTAAATCATTTATAAAATAAAAAATTGAAATAGTAGACAGAGATTAATTAAACGTTAATTCGCGACAGAATGAGAAAACAAAAGATTATTTCAGTTTTATATCTACGTTTTTGTGAAAATATTACATATAACCAAAGCAAAACAGTGAAATTTACATTTTTTTCAAAGCTATCCAATAATAATACT
>JAAAKE020007307.1:0-11042 GCA_010014785.2 Anisolabis maritima
TTTATTTAAATCAATTGGATACCAATTGATATAAATAAATATGTCTGGATTAAATGTATCGTAAAAATATATTCTATGTTTCAAGTCTATATGGCCTCAGATGCCGAAAAAAATGTGGAGTGCCATAACTAGAGTTTGGTCCGCCTGAGGTCAATTGTGCCGCCCCTGCTCAATCAAAGATTTTTCTTTTTTACCCTTTTTTTTTTACTTTCTCTGACTTATATATATGAAATATATAGTGACGAAAAATTGCGATCGCAAAAAATTTGATGTAGAGATTTCAACATACACGTTTTGAGGTCCCCTGAGTCTAAAAAAATGGGTTTCGCAAAGTGGTCTGTCTATGTGTGTGTGTGTGTGAGCAAGATTTCTCAAAAACAAAAAACCTAAATTTTATATATAAGCTAGGTATTCCTTGTTGCTTGCACCTCGAAGAATTTGAAGAAAATCAACCAACATGGTATTTTTTTAGTTTTTTTTTTTTTTTTTTCAATTTTCTCAAAATTCATAAAACAATTATTTATTAAATGAACTTTGAAATGTATTAACACCTATCCACCACAAATTGTCTGGAGCCCACTTTATTTTTTTAGAGATCCAATTTTCCAAATAATATTTAGACATCATCACGAATTGAGATGTCTACTTGTTTTGACTATTATATAACCATGTATGTGGATTAAACTTTTGGTAACAATCTGTCAACCGGAAATAGAAGTTGATAACTTTTTATTCTTTTTCGTTACAGAAATAATTTGAAAAAATTTGTTATTGCAAGTTTTTTTTTTTTTTTTCATTAAATGCATCAAGAAGACCCTATTTTTATTATGTTTTTTTATATTAATATATTTATGATTTTACATCTTGTGGCTTTTGGCTAAAGGAGTAAATTAAATTAAATTTTTTTTTATTTCTACTCTTTTATGGCTGTTAAGGCCATTTAAAATTTTATATATTGAATATATTATAATACAGGCCTATATATTTTTAAAATATCGATAACCGTCTCTATCAAGGCGGAAATGTAGTCTTCAAACGAAATAATTGTTGCCAGTCTCTACACCTGCGAATCTATCGTATCGTAATCAATTTACAGTCACAACACTATTAATTAATAAAGTACTTATGGTTGTTCATTTACTATCAAAAAAAATTATTTTATATATTTGGTCTTAGGAGCTTGAAGTTTTATAAAAAATAAGTTTAGCTGGAATTTTTATGGTGACAACAATGGATTTTTTTAAATTTAGGAGTTTTTGGTGATCTCTCTCTTATTTATATTCAAAAATTAACATTTTGAAAAAAAAAAAGTTATTTTTTCAACTTTATCATATCCATCACTTTAATTATTTAAATCAATATGGCTTTTGATGTCGTAAAAGTCGAAGAAAACTCTGACTTGATATGTGGTCTGAGATTCAAAGCAGTATAGTGTAAAATTACGAATACCCTCATTTGAAAGAGGCAAGGAAAAGATTTTGGGAACCTGATGATGGATGACAAAGGCCGACAAAGTAAAATAATAATTTTGGCCCGAAGGAGATCTTATTTTGTCTTCATTTCATAATACTACGGCCTTCCTGCATATTTCTAAAAAAAAAAAAGGTGAAAATTGAAATCTAAAACATGCTTTCATTTTGACAGGTTTAAAAAAATACAATTAATATAATTGATACATTTAAAAAGAAAATTGCTAAATTTGTTTTAAACAAATTTTGATAAATCTTTGTTTAATCAAAAATTTTTGTCATATCCTCTTTATATGTGTGATAATGAGTTATTGACTCTCTTCTCTCCTATTGTTATTTTGTTATTAATTTACCAGACTTGAAACAGATTAATTTTATACATCAATTTATAATGAGAAATGCTGCGTCGTATCTTTTGTAAATGTGTGTGGGTGTATATGCTTCTGATATATACAGTATATATATATTATTTATCCTTGATTCAAGGTTTATTATCTCTTTATCATTTCACTGCTTTAATCCAATAGGATGATTAATTAATGGTGGATGAAGACAATTTACAATATTAAGATATTGTAATAATAAAAGTTGAAGGTGTTGTCGTTGTTGGTTTTGAAAAATATAGTCGAGGCTTCTTGAATTGATTATAATTTAAACTTAAATTAGTCTAATTTCTATAAGCCTAATGACGTCTTATTATTAAAGACCTAGAAAGTTTGTCGCTGTTGATTAAGTTCATTTGTATAGTAGACTAGACTAGAGTAGTAGTTAGGAGTTAAGATTTGCTTTGCCTTTAGGGATTTAGTTAGTTGCTGACTTAATACGTTATACTTAGATAGACAGTGTAGAATAGGGCGGGAGGGAGTGCAACCTTAAAAACCATAGAGGAGTGCTTAATGAATATATTGTTCCATATATTAATGTTGAAATAAGAAAAGCTACGATCATCAAAATTTTAAATTAATTGAGTTAAAATTCAGTTGGTTGGATAAAAAAGAAGAAATTAAATAATTAAGGAATTGAAGGTATAAAGAGGTGTAAGCTTAATCAGAAAAAAAAAAAAGATAACGAAGCTCAAAATCTTTCCAAATTTTATTTGTTTAATTATGGAATTCTCTAATTAACACAAAAGAAAAAAAAACGGAGATTTTAGAGAGCAAACTATGAACTAATTTGATGAAAACTAATAGAATTATACAAGTTCAGACTTGTCTCAAATGATGAGACACTTTTAAAAATAGGATTCTGACGATGTTAGATAGGGAGAGAAGGACCAATTTTTTCATCTCATTAATTTTTTAGTTTCGTGATTTTATCCTAAAATTTTTGGGTTCCTCTTAGCACACACACACACCTCCTTCTGCAACTTTTTTTTTTTCGAGTATATATTTTTAATCTATTTTGTAAACAGCTATATTGTCAACTTTCAAAGCCAAGGGAAGTGGATTCGGATCCCAGGCACTCAGATTAAAATTTATTTAAATAAATTGGATACCATTTTATATAAATAAATATGCCTGATTTTTTTTTTTTTAAAGTCTTTTTCGGCATTTAGACTCCGTTCTTATTTATTTCTATTAATTGGTAGCCAATATAATAGAAATAAATTTTTGTCGCTAAGGACGGGAAGTGAACCACTGACCTTTGGTATGTGAGGCGAGACCTCTACCTCTGCACCAAGGGACAGGGCCTTCTGCAACTTTCTATCAGACATTCTAATAATTTCATCATCACAATTTTTTAGCCTTGAACGTCAATTTACCTTAAATAAGATATCGGGTGGAATTAGATACAAGTGTACTTAGCTACTAGAAATGGAAGAGGAGTTAAAATTAGGAAATCAAGTAACTTCACGGGGCGCCGAAAGGAGTGTATAAACGAGGATCCCGGTATATAGACCTATATAGTCCAAGTGAAAGAAATGCTCCTTGGAGTAGGTGCATAATTAAATTAAATAATTCCATTCTCTGTTTATAAGGTTTAGAATAAATCGTTCCCAATTTTATTTATTTGATACATGACCGTCTTTTCTATTGCTCTTTAGTTATCATTAATTCTTATAAAACTTAGAAAGGAAAAAAAAAGATATATTTATTAGAAAAAATGATCATACAAACGAACAAAACTGTATTTGATGGTAATAAATTTATTTCATTATATAATATTAATTCTTTTTATTATATCAAATGATGAAAGAAAATTGATGACCAAATTGCAAGTGACATGAGAAAATATTTCTACACTTGATGGTTTGTTCAAAATATCTTTTGTAATTTATTTAAAATTATTGAAGGGTCATTTATTTATTATATTGCCACTTTAGTAGATTTTTTATATAATTTTTATTTTCTTTTACATACATATATATATATATATATGAGGAGGCAGTGACTAAGAGAATAAGCTGCGGATTAAGAATCTAGAGTAGCTCGGGTTCGAATCTGGCTTGCCGCAAAAAATTATTTCCAACTATGCCAGAAGTCTCCTCCTGGGATAGGAAAATGGGAGATAATCTCACCCCCCAGAAGCCCAAGTGGTATCACAATGGTGCATTACTGGCCTAAATGAGTCTCCTCAATGGAGGGCGGCAACTACCTAAACCTAATCTATACATATATGTATATGTGTGTGTGTGTTAGCAAGATTTCTCAAAAATGAGGCGGAAATTTTATACTTTAACTAAGTCGTCGCTTGCGCCTAGAAGCTTTTCAATAAAATCGGCCAACTAGTATTTGTACTTGACCGATGTACTTTTTTAGTTTTTCTGGATTTTCACAAAATTCACACTAACGATTTTGATTAAAATTCATAAAACAATTATTTCTTGGATGATCTTTGAAATGTATTAAACCTTATCCGCTTCAAAATTGTCTCACTGATGTAGTCTTGTGCCGTTGTTAATAATATTTTGAATTGTATTTATTTTATTTTGAACAGAAATAGTCTGAGAAGTGAGAGTGGACAAAAATTAATATAATGAATCGGACAAGGGAAGTACGATAGAGTCATGCCAATGAGGCAGTTGCCCAGGGTCCCCCACTTGAGGAAAACATACGAGTATATGAACACTTTCATACACACCTTTTTCGGCGTCCAGTGAAGTTAATTGATTACCTATCTCTAACTCCTCTTCATGTATACATTTCTAGTAGTTAACTACACCTAGTATGTATGTAGCGGCTCATTTCTTTTTGTTCTAATTCCATCCGATCTATGCTACAAAGGATAACCTAGATTGAGGAGGGACTTTCTCAGCACCGGCGTATAGCTTACTCCTTACGAAGAGAGCATCATTGAGAGGGAACCCTTCTCTACGTCCCTTCTATAGGTGGGGTGTCACAGCAATCCCCTCTCCTTAGAGAGGTGTCTGAGTCACGCTGAGAGATCGAATGTTCCAATCCAGGATATGCTTGAGAAATTGGTTTACATTAAATATTTTAATTTAATGAAAATATCCCCCATATCCGGGATACGAAAACGGATCTTCTATAAAGAATAGTGACACCTTTCCGACTCCTCCAGAGAGCCCTCTAGGAGTCATTATATATATTTAAAAAACTGGTATTTGAAAACTTTTTTTTTTTTTCAATATAAATTAAACTTAAATATTTTTTTGGAAATTTCTTTGTCGGTGAGAAGTGAACTATTCATTTGTTTAAGGGAATAGGACACACGCCGATACTGCATGGATATTTTCATTCTAAATAATGGAGAAATGGAAAAAATGTTTCAAAGTGTGCCGTCAAATTTTGTAGAATTAATTAATTAAATAAGCTATTAAGCAATAAATAAAAGCAAAACGTGGTAGCGGCTCCTTTCTTTTTGTTTCCTATTCTTTTTATAGACCTATTAAATAATAAAATTAAAATTAATAATGTTTACCTATCATTAGTCGTATTTTTCATAATTTAGTGTGCCAACAAACTTAAAAATATTTAAGTGTTAAGAAAAAAAAAGATTAAGAACCACTTTTCTTGTCAAAAATTAATGAAAGCAATGCAGTTTCATCTTAAGTGAAATTTTTTGACCTGCTATATGGTCCAATGAATGGAAAAACGAATAAAAATAAAATTTAATTTAAGGGAATAATAATATAATCAAGAGAAAATTATAATAATAATAATAATAAAGAGGCAGTCTAAGGTAATTCCTAAATTACCCCGCTATTAGTTTCGTTCCTGTAAGTTGTCCCCGGAGCGGAAGCGGAACATTTTGAGGCCAGCTGATCCAGCGCCCAGTTCCCTTTCAATCCGTTCCAGTGACATGTTTATGGTGGGTTTAAATTATCAAACCAAAGTTTAGAAGTTATTCCAGAGGCAGAGATAAATAATTGACTCTGGGTGCGAGGCAAATGATGAACATACACTGGAGAGGGATTAAATTTATTGAAAGCAAAATGAAGGAAAATTTTACCCGTAGTCTCTATATTCCAATTCATTTTGAAACAAATCATCTATTTTTATTTTTTTCTTTGGATATAAAATTCATGGGCCATTCAATATTTGTTAATAAAATTTGCGACAATTAATTACCTAGTAGAGAAATCAGTCACGTGATTGTACGAGGTAATTTTTATTAAAAGTATAATAACTATCGTCCTTTAATACAGTGGTTCTTAACTGGGCTCCCCCCCCCCCCCTCCCCCGTAAGAGAAACCCGAAAGTAATATTTTTTATATGTTACGAAAAGAGGTCGCGAGTATAAAAAGGTTAAGAACAATCCTTTGTTATTCCATGGGGTGCATGAATTCGTTTGTCTTTGCTTGCTCGAATGCAACCCAAATGAGCAATTCTAATATTAATAAATTTTTCGATTAATGGCTGACCACGCTGAAGCATTTGTTATATCTCTCTAGAAATTAATAACTGCAAGGAGCTCTGGAGCAAATAATCGAAAAATTTATTAGTGAGTTGTTCATTTGGGTTATCTACCTTTCAAGCAAAAAAAAAAAACGAATTTATATACTCCATGATAAAGTCCTTTAATTCAGTAAGATATAATTAAAATTTATTCACTCCCATTCCTGAAAAAATTGGGATCGAACCCGAGTCTCTTACCGAAATTTTTCACCAGAAGCCCGTGTTCCAATCCTGGAGGTATCTAGTTTGAAATATAAATTAATAAATTTTAATTACATGTTTAAAAATATAATATGTTTTCATATATATATAGTAATATGAAAATAGTGTAAAGTCTTGGGCTTTTACCTTGAAGCCATATAGGAAGAAAAATATATTAATATATTTAAATAATATTTCATAGTCTGATATAAGATATAATATACAATTTATTATTTATTATATGTTAAATCATCAATGGACAAGGATCACACAAGAATCCTTTCAAACAATTTTTTCAAGTAATTAAAGTAAACTTTAATTGATTTTGATTAAAAATCAGAAAATACTGTAACTCGGGAACTCAAGTTGTAGAGAATTTTATCAAATAGGTGAAATGCATTTTTTTTAGAGAGAAGTACTTCCAGCCGACCTCTTAATGTTCATTCATCGGCAACTTTGTGAATCTATTTTTATATTCAAACATTGATGAATCCCTCTTCTAAAATTAGGAAGTTTAATTATCCTCAGAAAGTGAGTATGAACCCTCCTGAAGCAGGATTTTGTTACTCTTATTTTTAAAAAATTTAGGGGGAATAATTCTTAAAGTCCAATCCATAAAACACCTCCCTTTCTTATCCCCGTGATAGCGAGTTGGTATAAGAAAATATAAATGCTGCCGAGAGAAAGAAAAACTGGCCCGCTTATTTTTTTTCATTAAAAAGAATTTTTTTTTTAATGTAAAAAATTTTGTTTGTAAAGAAAGCCAATTTTAAACAAAAGAATATTTCTTTCATAACAAAAGACAAATTTTAGTATGCTAATGTGTCATTTTTTTTTAAATCTTTATCCTTTCAAACAGTTCTATTTTCTGACAAATTAATTCCACTTAAAATTAACGAACTTTTCTCATTTTTGACTTCGGTTCTCTTAATTTGAGTTGAATCGTTTTAAAAGTTCTTCTCTTTTATAGTTTAGTAATGTTGAGATCTTCATACATTCGTTTTTCATTCACACTTTAAGAACCAACTCACTTTTTCTCAATTTTCCACTTAATTTCACTTCACTCTAGTGATAAATTCGTCTCCTCTCTTGAGATTGATCATCATCGTAAAATAAAATTTGAATTTTTCAAGAAATAAAATTGTTGATGAGATTAGATCAGTGGTATAAATTGCTCTCATGAATCATCTGTATGTAGTTTTTTTTTTTTTATTAAGAAAAATTGTTTCTAACTAAATTTAAAAATATAAGTTTAGAAAAAGTTAAAAAAATTTTTCATAATTTTAAAATTATTAATGTCAAGAAAGCAGAAGCAAAAATCGACCCAACCGTAGTTGTTAGTACTTCATTTGAAGTTCAAATAAGAAAAATAAGTTTTAACTATAAACTAAAAAATATCCAGCTATATAAAATTTTTTAATTGATCATTTTAAACCGCTTTTGCTTGAAAAATTGTTTATATCTTTTAACCTTTAGAATTTTCTAATTAAATGATATAAAAAATGTTTTGTAACAAAAGTTATTCAAAATATTTTTATATATGGGTATTTTTTCACTAAAGTTATTACTTATTTTTCATATTTGAACTTCAAATGAAGTTCCACTTACACCTATAACTCAAATAAGAATTATATATAATAATAAAAATTGTTTTAAAGAACTTTTTTTACATTTATTCTAATTGGGGCCAAAAGTTGGCGTTACCTTTCAAAACATATATTAATATATAAAATTTCCTTTTAATCCATCAAGTTGTTCGGTCCTAATCTTGTCCGCGCTTAAAATATGTACCTTTATAAGGAAATGAAAAAAAAAACACTCCTTTCGGCCAAAAGTCTTTTATTATCTTCTAAATTAGATACCGTTATTAGATTTTAGAAAAACTTCTCTAATATTGTAGGCATTTCTTAGAAGAAAGAAAGTATGACTTTAATGGCTCAAACAATTGTAAAATTCTTTCCATGGCGAGCACAAGGGCAAGTTTTGCTTACACCTAATATGCGATGATATTCCACTCCTGCATCAGCACAAAATTCTTTTAGGGATTCGAACAGTGTAGATATAAAAATGAGAATAAATTTTGTTAATTATAGCCTCAATGTCGATAGGAAGCATATCAGCAGAGGTTTGAACTGCATTGTGCACAATGTGTGCAGCACAACCAATTATCAATTTGGATCAGTACTTAATCGTGATAAAACATTATTAACACCGCTATGTTTTAAGCCCCCGAAATTTGAATTGGCGTTATCCGCACAATACGCAATTATTTTGTCTGTTAAATTATTATTCTTTTAAATTTCGATAAGAGAATTTTCGATCATTTGCGATGTTTCTCCCGGAAGTGACACCAAATCCAATACTTTAGTTTGAATTCCATGTTGAATGTCGAAATATCTAAAGTTGGAAAAAGCTTAACATCTTTATGATTTGATGCGTCCAAATATACAGTGATAAAGTTGATTTTCTCCAATATTTCTTTTAAACAAGAATATGGCAAAATGACATCTTTTAAAATCGTTTCTGATTTTGCGCATCTAAATTTTTTCTCAAAGAATGATTGAATTAATTTTGACGTGCAGTTCTTAGATGGGAATGACTGGTTATGAAAAATAGTGTGAAAACACAACGTAGCTTCAGCAACTGCTAATTTATGTTTTTCATCACCGAACCCAAATACGCGAAAAAAATTTTGTGACTGTAGTGAAAGTGGATGCTGTTCCTTCAGCCTGTTTGTGTTCCTCAGATTGAACATGACGAGAAACATCTGATTTTCCACTGTGGCTATTGAAAATTCAGCATTACACATAGTACATTGAACATTTGTTTCTAATTTTGCCCTTTTTATGAAGGGAAACTTTTTTTTAAAATCATCGTTATATTTGCAAAATCTTTTCTTCGACAATTCTGAAATAAGGATTTATTTTTTTTAAATTTAATAAAACGATGTTGAAGGTTATGACACTCCATCCTCTCATTGACAATCTAATAGCAATGTATATAATTTTATTTTGTAACAATATAACAATACAGTATATTATAACAATATAAATTCACCAATTTGCCTGTGGGTGTGAGAGCATGGAACTAAACTAACAAGAGCTAGAGAGCATGTTGTAAGACGATCATATGTTCGAAGCTTACTGAAATTTTTAAACTGCACTTCGACTAAAAGTCTGACCGAATAGAATATGAACTACGTTTCAGACATACGTATTGTGTTCGTTTCAAATTCTAAAATCTAAAAGCATACGCGAATGTCGTCGTTGGTTATAAGCTGTAAGTTACAGTTACAAATAAAATACAGGACATTTAATGAAGCGGGACATTGAATCAAAATGCAGGACTGTCCCGCAAAATATGGGACGAATGGTCACTTTATCTTAAAGAGAGGCAAAAAAATACGTGAATCTTTGGTGCCTAATCACAGGAGGTTAGGATTATTATATTAACGCCATTTAACAAGAAGGGAGGATAGATAATTCAGCTCAATCTATCTCTCTTGCTTGTTCAATGAAGCTTGAGAGTAAACTTGTTAAAATTACGAAATCATTAGAAATTTTGACTTAGAAAACAATTTGGGAATTCCTTATTGAAAGAGCTCAGAGAGATGAAAGTGAAAGTGCCCCTTTAATGCCAAAAAGTATTGCGACCTCAAAGAAATTCGTTGTTAAGATACCAATGTTTACTCTAGAGATAGGTAGATAAATTTTAAAAAGGGCCTAATAAAATGGAAAAATAAGATTATATTACTATAGAATGTAAAAATAAAAATGAAAAAATAAATAAATAAACTAGAAAAAAAATTTATATATTCTAAGTAGCCGTTTAGCCGAAAGAATCAAGTTGTTAAATGTGGTTAAAAACATCTTAAGTTCTTTTCTTGTATTAAACGCTATCAAAGGAAGCCTTCATCTGAGCAAGGAAATGTGAAACCACATCAAAATATTCCCAAGTCCCTGCAATGTCTGATTATTGAAAATTCTAAAAAGAAAAAAACAATTCAACCCCTCCCAAATAAAAATTCCAAATAACTGCTTTAATGTTTCTTTTTTTAAATCTTTTTGGTTTCTGTGACCATAGGGAATTTAATCGATATGCAGTAAATATTAATTACGATACATTTTTTTTTTTTTTTTTTTTTTGAGGGAAAAGCCTTAAATTAATGGCTTAAAAACCCTCAATCCTAACAAAAAAAATCATTCCCCGGTTGGTTACCAATGGCACACACCATTGCCTGTCGCCGGTTTCGGGTTCTCTGACCGATTCTCAGTGCTTCTATTTGGGAGTGAGAGGCCCTTCACCTCTCTACTCCCCTCTCCCCTCCTCCCCCTCACGATACATATAATTAGTCATATTTATTTATATCAATTGGTATCCAAATGGGGGAAGGGAGAGTTAAACGTTTTTTAATTGATTTTTTTTTTTTTTTTGAGGATTTGCTCTTTTTAATAACATAAGAATATGTATGTTTATAAACGATAAATGAAAAGTACTTAATTAAATCCTGTCT
>JAAAKE020007318.1:0-11041 GCA_010014785.2 Anisolabis maritima
AAAAAATTCTACAAAAAAGATCTGTGTAGCTCAAAGAGCAATGGAAAGGTCAATGTTAGGGGTCACATTAAAGGACAAAATTTCCAACAAAATCTTAAGAAAAAGGTCAGGGGTTACAGATGGAGTAGAAAAAATAGCGACCTTAAAATGGCCATCTCGCAAGAACATCTGATGATAGATGGACGAAGAAAATTCTGGAGTGGAGACCCCGCCAAGAGGCCTATCGAAGCAGAGGTCGCCCCCCAACCAGGTGGTCGGATGACTTGAAGAGAATGACGCACAACTGGATGAACACAGCACAAAATCGAGAAGAATGGAGACGTCTAAAGGAGGCCTATGTCTAACAACGGACGACAGAGGCTGTTTGATGATGATGATGATGACTCGAAAATTGGCAGAGTTGTTCTCCATTCATGTCCAGCCATATATATATATATAACACAGCATCAATAAGACCCCGAGGCTAACTCCTAAAAAACATTTTTTTTTTGCAAAATTCGTCTTCATCAACATAGTCTCCTTTAAAAGTGATACATTCATTCCAAAGCCTCTCTAACATTTCGATGCCTTTTTTGTAGAACGATTTATCTTTGGACTCAAAATAGGCGTTTGTTGCGGCTATGACTTGAGCATTTGACGCAAATCTCTTTCCCTAGAGAATTTTTTGGATGTCTACGAACAGGTAGTAATCATGTGGGAGTCACATCCGGAGAATACGGTGGGTGGGGAAACAATTCGAACTTCAATTAGTTTTGGTCCACTGTGAGCAAGCGGGGCACCTACTTTGAACATAGCTTTCTCATGGACAAATGTAAATAATGTATACACTGCCCTCTGATATCTTTAAGATATCACCTACACAACTTCACTTTACAGTTTTCCACAACGATTTTGTGCACTTTTTTGTTTTCTAGAATAACTGCCGAACTCGACCAGAGCATACAACATCATCGGTGTTTGTACGGCCATTTTAAACTCAGCAAACTAATCTTCGACGGTTGCTTTCGATAGAGCAGAGTCCCCATAACACTTATCAAGCCATTGCTTTGCTTGAACGGTATTTTTTCCCATCAAAAAACAATGTTTAATCAACACACGAAATTCCTTTTTTTTTTTCCATTGTTTTGAAAATAAAACAAGTAGCGTCACTAATACCATTGTAACTTGTAAACTAATGGTCAGATTGTAATGAAATTTTGGCACATATCGTTTGAAGGTTGGTACCTTCTAAAAATCATATGGATTTTTTATGTGTCAGCCTCGGGACTTATTGAGTGATGTGTTATATCTCAGGAACTACTTACTGTAAAAACATCAAACTTGACCATTTTATAGCCCGCGGAGTACCTAAGAAACTATTAAAATTTGAAGTGAATCGGTCCGCAGGGGACGGTAAAAAAGTCCCCCAATATTTATTAAGAACCGAGATTTTCTCAGCATACTCTTTACCAAATAATAATAATTTAGACGTTTGACTTCGGCCCTGGACCACTTTTGATAACATTGAAGGGAGCCAAACTTATTCTAAAAGAACGAAACAAATTTGGGCATAAGATATTAAACTTACGTTTTAATAGAGTGGAAACTTTTTGAAAATTTATTTAATCAATTTTCCTTTTTTTTCTTTTATTAAACCATTTTTCTGAGTTAATAAAATGGGTAGGAACAGGCTTAAGAAAATTTCAATACCTCTAAATCTTAATCACATAATTTGGAATTAATAGAAGAAGAAGAAGAAAAGTTGAGCTGATTTAAAATTTTAAAAAATTTTCTTTTTTAGATGGAGGCAGCGGAATCCCCTTTGGACGTTCTCTCAAGAGCAGCCACAATGATACAGAACTATTCGCCTCCAGAATACGGTAAGTTTCTCTTCGGTTTTGCTTTCTTTAATCTCTAATGGATTTTTGGCTCCTCTAGAGCATGCGCAGTTGTTAACATTTAAAATAACCAACCCATGGTAAATATTATTACCAATATATTTGATATTTTTTAAACAAATCGAAAAAATTACCGGGACAACTAATTGTCACTTTGAAAAATAACGATTATGATTCTCTTCCGTCCCTGAGAATGGTGTCTACCCCTGTCCGAAACATCAGCTGAGAAAAAATAAATTCAGATGAAAAAAGAATAGCTACATTTTTCATTTTTATTCCAACCGAAATCTCTTCTCTTAAACGCTCGATTAGGGAGTGTCAACCTATTTTATTGAAATAAACTTCCTCTATAATATAATGGAATATTTAAAACATCTTTTAGAAATGGACCAATGTTTAGAGTCATTTTGACTCTCCCAAAAATTCAACCCCCCAATTTTTAAAAATATCTTAAGTTTCAAGTCACAAGGAAAAAAAATATTAAATGTCCATGTAGCTTTTAATTTGAATTATATCTCTGGACATTATAATCGGAAAAGAAACTTCACAACTTTATAGCCCTAGAAGTGTCTAAAAATTTGAAGCGAATCGGTGCGCAGGTGGGGCGTTAAAAAACACCAATATTGATGGCGTCCCATAATTTTCTCAGCATTCCCTGGGCCAAATCTTTTGAAACTCGATGATAATATTAAGACATCACTTTTCATTACAATCCCCTGGGAAGGGACGGATTTATTCTAAAAAAACGAAAAAAATTTGGGTATAAGATAATAAACATACGTCATCACCCAGAATTAAAATCTGACTTTTTTTAAATTCAATTAATGAAAAGACAACAAAACCTTAAAATCAACATGACTCAATAGATTAGAGCCCCCATCTTATATATAGGTTATACGATGGCTAAAAAATACGGGAGAGTATTGCCACGTTGTTGTTTATTTTTTCTTTTAGTAGCAGATCGTTTGCATAGTAAGGGAGAGAATTTATTGTTGTTTTGTATCTAAACTATTCAGAAACAATTCATTCTCTCTCAATAAAATATTTATTTAGCTTGTTTTTAATTTAATTTGGCACCAGAGACTCTCAATAAAAAAAATCCCTCTAATAAAATTTAAATAATGTGCAACAACAACATAAATATATATATATATATTCCCGGGTTGGTCCGCGTTGATTGTTGAGATTAACTCGACGTTTCGGCTCTCCTTTTGGAGCCATATTCAAGAGTATTGGGTTAGTAAGTGATGGTGGTGGTTTGTTTTCGGAGTCGCAATCTTGCTGGTCCCCAAATTTGGTGGGTGGGTGTCTCCGAGGTTTGGATTTCCCTCTGAGATCTAGGGCGGTTGGGTTTGGTTGGGTGTTGTGCTGTTGGTGTTCTGTTAGGGTTGACTTCGAGGCCTCATTTTGCCTACTCCTCGAGTCAGAGTGTTTGTGGTTGTCTCCGAGGCTTTTATTTGCCTCTGTGTTCTAGGTAGCGGTTGGTTGGATGGTATGGTGTCGGTTAGTGTGTTAATTGGTTTGGCTTGATTCCGGGGTCTCAATCTGCCTACTCCCTGGGTCGAGGTGTTACCTGGTCGCTCGCCGGAACGCAAGAGGCGAACTTTCAATCGTGTTACTACCCTCGTAGGCTCTGTGGAGGGGTCGGGTTAGTTCGGCTTTGGTCGGCTGTTTTCGTATTGGTCCTGGTTGTGATTGGTTGGTTGGAGTGGATTCGATATTGGTTGTGTGTGTTGGTGATGTTTGGACCTTGTTGGAATATGTTGTTTGTCTGTGTGTTAGTTTATTTCTCTCTATCTCATTTGTGTGTTGTATTGTGGAAATTAATGATTTCCAAGCTGTTAAGAGATTTCGTGCGTCATCTCTCTTGTTGAGGCATTTTGGTCGTTTCTCAATCTCAATGGCTTCTCGTGTGATGCGGTGTTGTATTGAGCCCCGGGATCCAGCCAAAACAATTAACCCACTAACGGACACCATACCATCCAGCCAACCACTACCTAGAACACAGAGGCAAATAAAAGCCTCGGAGATTCGTACATACGTATATTCTATTTCCTTCGACTTCTACTAAATGATCTCGTTCAGATATTTTTTTAATACATTTAATTAATACAAAAAAATTTGAACCTGTCCATTTCTTCTAATTCTTTAGAACTTTCATAATAGAACATTCTCTTCATTTTCACATTTTTATTAATTGTCCTTGTATCCACGTTTCTTCATAATTTCCTCAGGCTAATTTGAAATATTTCCAATTCTCACTCAAGCAGCCAATCACCTTCTTTGGATATCAAATAAAACTTCTGGCCTTTATGGTCCTCAGACGTCTGAGATGAATTGATAAATCGTCATTACCCATGATAGATAAATAATTCCGCCTCTTCTGACACCATATTTTTTATAAATATGATATATAAACTTTTTTTTGATAATATTAAATACTTGTTGCTAATCTAACATAAACATATATATATTATAAAGCCCATATTTCCCATAATTCTCTCAAATCTGAAAACGTTTAAAGCCACGAAGTGACAGTGAATTTTTATTTGGGTATTCATCTTACTCTTTTTTATCTAATAACATACAGCCTCGTGCCTTTTTTCATTCTTGAAAAATCTTGTTCACAGACACACATACAGACATATCATTTTTTTAGGCTCAGTGGACCTCAAAACATTGAAATCTCGACATCAAAAAAGAATTTAAAAAAACCCTTATATTTAAAATAAACTAAAATAAGGAAAATAATTTTTTACTTTTTCTTACTTATATATGAAATATTTAGTGAAAAAGTATTGCGATCGCAAAAAAAATTAATATAGAGATTTCAACGGAAATACACATTTTGAGGTCCCCTGAGTATAAAAAGTGGGTCTCTCTGTTCTCTAAGAACCCTAGTCGCATGCTTTTGAATAAAATCGACCAAAGAGTACTAATCATGGACGTCCGCAGGTGGGGTCAAGAGGATACCCCTGCCCCCCCCCCCCCCCCGCTGGGATCGAATAAAAATTCCACAAATTCTAGTTATAAAAGTAAAGACGATTTATGATTTTTTTACTTTATTTATTTATAACAAATCTCATTTAAAAAATTTTAAACAAAATATATAAATTCTATGACAATGTTGTAAAAACGAAATCGCCAATATAAATAAACATTTAATTTTTGAGGCAATAAAAACGTAAAAATAGACGTAGGCTAATATACCTTTTAAAAATCTTTATCTTATTATTTGAGACCAGTCAGTCCGTCCGTTTGCCCTCTGTGATTAACAAGTCTAGTTTATTTTAAAATTTCAAAAGAAATTGACATTTTTTAAAGGTAAAGGAGTAAGTAACTTATATATTAGTTCACTTGTTATATTTGTGCTTTTTCACTGAATTAATTTAATTTAGGGTTTTTGAATTGATTAATTCGTTTATTTTTAATAAAACTTGCCATGCCAGTCAATATTTTTTCTATATAAAATTGTCTTAACATCTATTAATTCCGACACTTTATTTTAAAGATCATTAAAATCAATGTAAAATAAAAGTAATGTATTTATATTATAAAATATATTTCCTTATTTGTGTTTCCCATCTTTCAGAATGGTAATAAGGAATGTAGAATTCTGTAGAAAAAAAATTCAAAAAGACATACGGTAAAAGAGAAATTGAGCAGGAAAAATGGATGCCTTCGATTCCTAGAACATCGATTCAAATAATTTATCAGAACATGATATTTGGTTCTTGCATTGGGATAGGCTTTGCCCCCCCCCCCACCCCCCCACTGAAAATTTTTCCGCGGACGCCTCTGGTACTAGTACTTTACTGATGAACTTTTTTTTTTTCGATTCGCCCAAACGATTTTGATTAAAATTGATAAATCAATTATTTATTAGATGATTTTTGAAATGTATTACCCCTTATTCCCCCCCCCCCCCTAAAAGTGTTTGGGGCCAACTTTAGTGTTGTAGTCTTTTGCTGTTAGGGTAAACGTCGGAAGTAAACATTAAGAGATGAATCAGAGAAAGGCGACCTAGGGTACCCGACGGAAAAAATCTGTTGCGACAGCACATCACTCAGCTTTCTTTACCTTAGGTAAGAGAAAGTTGTATGATAGATTTTTATAAAAATGTCGAGTGCTCAGTGAATACCAATATTTCATTTAATTTTTCCATTAATGATATTTTAATTTTCATTGGTTTTCCACGCTTTTATATTTTGATATAAATATTCAACTTTATCCAAAAAAAAAAGTTCAAACAATTATCAAATGAGTTGTAATTAATAATTTTGATGGGGGAAATGTAGAGGGATAGAGTGATCTGCTTGCTGAATAAAAAAAAAAGAAATTAATAAGATATAATAAATATAAATAGAAATATATTATAATAATAAAAAAAAAAAAAAGGGAATGTTAAAATGAATGAAGGTGGCCGCAGTTGAGCGCTTTCTCCGCTCTCTTGGAGGCACTGATTCTAGCGGTCGGGCAAAGGACTGCACGTCGATGATGATGTAGAGATACAAGAAAACGACGGAGACCCTCTAAAATCTCACAACTTGTAGTAGAGAAGACCGCTTAATAATTCAATAATTCAACATGAGGTGGTTGCGACATCGACCCTCGCAGAAGGAATGATACGTAATCCTCATGGAGGAAGACTGCCCAGGCAAAGGAGAAGGACCAGGCCCTTGGCCCAGAAACTCTGCGAGTTATTTCCTTATTTTTAATGCAGTTGAAATATGTTTTTTTTTTTTCATTTTATTTTCTTTTCAATTTTGTTTGATTTTAGGGCCCCCGAACCTTTAAATATTTCTAGCAAAGGCTTGACTAAACCATTTAGCTACTATTTGAAAAGTATTTCTCAGTTTCTATTCATCTGTCAAGAAAAGAAGTTCCATTATGAAAAGAATTTCCAAGCAAACATCTTTCTCTTTTCGATATTAATCATTCATCTCAAATGGAATTTTAACTCAAATTCAACCATCTCCTTCCTCTATAATGGATTCATCTCTGAAAGTGACATTGAAAAATTGGACAGCATATTTCAGAAAAGAGTAGCTGCCCATTTCTTTCATCGATTAATTGCTCAGATCAAAATAATCCTCCCTAAAAGTCCTTAAACCTAATTATTGCTTGATATGATCTGTTCATTCTGATTGAGGAAAAGAGAGATGAGGGGCAGGGGAAGTTGAATTTGCAAATTTTTATTTTTGGAATTGAAGCTTTTACAATTGTGCCATTAATAAAAATAAAAATAATAAATTACTTAACTGTCCTTTATTTGTATTTAGTCACTTTCTGTCGACTTCTTCAGGTACAATTGAAATACAAATCACAGAATCTTACATCATGAATTGTACCTGAAGAGGACCACAGAATGAGTAGCTGAAACATTGTATATACAACAAATAAACAAATAATGTAATTTATTTATTATTAATTAGCTCAATTTTATCGCAAAACATTTTAATTTTTTATATAAGAAAAAGAGAATGCAGCTAGTTGCTTTTTCATTTATTGCCCTTGGGCTGGCGTTTCAGTCCTGATTGAGACCATCCTACACATTCAAAGATATAAATGTAGCTGGTTAGAGCCTGAGAATGGTCCAAATGTCAGCCCCAAATGGCTTTAAATGAAAATAAACCTAGACATCTATACAACAACTTTCCAATATTTAACCTCTTTTAATGTATAAGCGACTTTTTATGAACATTAGAGTAGATTAGCCCATCAAAGGATGGAATGTCTAGAAAAATGGAAATTTAAATAAATAATCTATAAAAAGACTTTTGCAGCTGGTATGTCTGCACCTGCTTCGAAACATCGCTATCATGTGGGGAGTCCGAGAGAGATTCTTTTTGATAGTGAACAAAGCCATGGCACATCGTAAACTATGCACTACATTTTAGTTTATTTGTTTTGATGGATTTCTTTGTTTCCTAACTTTTTTGTTTTATATATACAGGAGGTGAAATGTCTGCCTGAATTGGATTGTTTATTTTAGCGACATTTGTCTAATTTGCTGACTTACGCCAACTGTACAACCTCCACAATACCACAAAACCATGTTAGTCGTGGTAATGTTTTTTCTTGAATGTTTCTAAATTTTTGACCACCCTCTGTAGCTATATATATCTACTTCGCATGAATTCTGTGTAATTGGTGTTTGAATCTCTTTGTTTTTAATTGTTATTTATTCTATTTAATTATTCTCTCCCCCCTCCCCCCGTGGCCGAGAGATTAAAGATATTGATAACGTTAAGAGCCAAAGGGTGTGGGTTCGGATCCCAGGCAGTCCGATGAAAATTTATTTATATAATTTGGATACCAATTGTTGTAAATAAATATGTTTGGATATTTGTATTGTAAAATAATAAATAATTGAATTGATTTATTTATATATATATATAG
Source organism: Anisolabis maritima (assembly GCA_010014785.2). Taxonomy (NCBI): domain Eukaryota; kingdom Metazoa; phylum Arthropoda; class Insecta; order Dermaptera; family Anisolabididae; genus Anisolabis; species Anisolabis maritima. The sequence continues at coordinate 8,280 of JAAAKE020007318.1, forward strand.
AAAATTTTTTAAAATTCAAACATGAATACTTATTTCTTTTTACTTAATAATATATATATTCTACATCCCATTGATTCTGTGTAATTGGCTTTTAAGTCTCTTTGGCCTTATTTGTTGGTCATTATTTTATTATTTTTTTAATTTTTTAAAGAATTTGTGTATTTTATATGCAGCCCGATGCCATTTTCTCTTCATAAGAAGCCTAACGAACTCATTCATATAAAATTATATATATCCTATGATTATTTGATGATTGAAAAATTTTTTGAAAAGCCAAATTAACAATTTGCCCTCTCTGATTATCCAAATTTTTTGTCTTCTAATCTCGAGGGAATTACTAGTATGATAGTAGTAGTTTTGGCATTAAAGATCATAAATATTTTCGACTTGGGGATGAGGAATGCGATTGTCGTCGGTGCAATGGGCCCTCGGCCAATGCACTTACAGAAGACAAGCGGACAAGCAGGGAATGCGCAACAGACCGAGAGCTGCGCATAACCTATGACTAGGTGTTCTCCATTCATTGCACCGCACCAATGCACGCATTCATTATTAAAGATGGACTTTAATTTTTGTTTAAAATATGAGGAGTTGCAGAGTTTTAATTCTGACCCCTATAGAAAATATTGTGTATTTATTTTAATAAAATTTAAATAATATTTAGAGGAAAGAAAAGATGGTTTTTATTTTAAGTAGAGAGGTATATAGAATAAATGATAGATAGATAGATGCCAGTGTAAAAAGATTTCCTGTTGTTTTATTGTAACAACAAATGATGATGCAGAACGAGGAGTTGCTCTAATTCAAAAATGCAAAAAGTCAGTAGGTCAACTCGAATGAGTTCTTCAATAACCGCAAAGAATATTAAAAAATTAGGTTTATTTTATGTTCTTTTTATCTCTAAGGAGGGACTATTATAAACGTACTTTGGAAATATTAAATATTGTTGTCTAATAATATTTTCTACTTTTAAAAAAACGTCGCCACCATCCCATGGTCGAAAGGTTAGAGGCATTGATATTGTAAATATTGATAACCTTCAAAGCAGCCAAGAAAGAGATGGGTTCGGATCCCAGCAAGTCCGATGAGAATTTATTTAAACCAATTGGAATAAATAAAAAAAATGATTAAAGAAAAAAAAGGACTCAAAAACTTTGCAACCATTAAATATTAATAGATTTGGCGAGAGACTCTACAAATAGAAAAACAAAATGAGACGATCACACATAAAATTTCACTCATTTAGAAATTCACTTGGCTACCCTAATGTAGCTGCTTTATATATCAAAAAGAAAAGCAACACTCGTTTTTTTCTTATTTTTTTATTTCTCTTTTTAGTCAATTTCGAGTTCCGAGGCCATTTTGACTTTGAGGGAATTGAGAAAATTAGTTCCTTGGAGCCACCCAGCCTTGCTCTTCCGTTAGTTTTAATAATATAATAATGAAAATCTGCAAACAAAGCTGGCGCTCCTAGGCAACTGCCTAGAGCGTCAAACTATACTTTATTCATTCTTTTCTATCAAATAGAAGGCCAGAGTAAACCCTGGCTGATGCCATAATTCAAAAAATTTGGAAAAATCTAGGAGCTCACTTTAACACGTCGATCCTTCCTTAACTTTATTTCAATTCAACTCTTGCACTACAAACGATGGCATGTTTAATAAATGAATAAGTGTTTCAGAAAATAAAATATTCTTTTATTTTATTTTTGGTCTTTTCCTTCTCTTGAAAATGTTATCAATGTAAACATTCACACTTATGTAATGGCCGGCCATACATAAATATGTTGATAATTAATTGTTTAGTAGTAGGTTGCTTTTGGAGTCTGATAAGGGAAGTACAAGGCAGATGCAGTCTTTAGATGCCAAAGCCGAAAGGAAATGTTTCGAACAAAATTTATTCGTCCATCTTCATTCACTTTAAGGCTATTGATAATTATATCCCAAAGATTGTTTAATGTAAAACCTCAAGACTTTATTATGTATCACTTTAAAAAGCTTAAGAGGGCGGATCAACTTTGCAGATCAATAGTTAATAACAATTAATGCATATATACCGTCGTATACAATAGTGAGTGACCGGGTAAAGAGTCTCTCCACACTCAGGACATCCTTCTTAGATTAGATTAGACTTTTAGGGAAAGGACCCGGATGAGAATAGAAATATGATTAACATGTTAGCTAGAAATAAAAGAGATAAAGAGAAAAATAGCTAGGATGGGATTCTATCAAAGTAGACATTTTTTATTTCCTTATATTGTTCTATATAGTATGAGAAAAAAAAATTTATTAAAATATCTTTATTGTTATAAGGAACCATCCCGTTTATATATATATATTTTATAAAATCTTGTTCCTAATAAAGTACAAAGTAAAAAAAAAACATTTGAGCAAAGTCATTCATTTAAATTAGATAAGCCGTTTTTTTTATTGCATATATCACAATATTTAAATGATCAAAAAATGATTTCCTCAATTACCTTAGGAGGGTCAATCTCTCTTATTATGTCTCTCTTTAAATAGCTAACTAAGGAGAAGGTCTACTTTCAGAATAAAAAAAAAAACTTTCTTGGCAGCAAATGATTATTTTTTGTTTTCATAGATGTAAGAAATTACCACTCAAACAAAAGCCCATAGAATTTATTTTGGACAAAACATTTTATATAATTTTTTTTTTTTTTTTAAGTTTTTCGGCATCTGAGGCCATTTAGACTCCGTCCTTATTTATTTCTATTAATTGGTAGCCAATATAATAGAAATAAA
>JAAAKE020007340.1:0-15554 GCA_010014785.2 Anisolabis maritima
TCCATACTAAATACTCATCTAAGGATTAACTGTGAATAATTGAATATTTATTTATGTGATAAAAAATTGACTTTAGGGGTTTAGAATATTTTTTATTGTAGTTTCGTAGAATGAAGGACTATGTATCTTTAACTAGTTGCTCAAGAAATATGTTCCCAGGTCTGATCATATTATGAACTGCAACAATAGTTGAAAAGTAAGAAATAACTTTAATAAGAAGAGTTTAATGGCAATACGTATTCTATGACACAGCAATAAAAAAGAAAACCGTTAGAAATAATACGATATGAAAAAGTAAAAAAACATGAAAATTTCTTAGTTAAGAATCTAATAAAATATTAAATTATTATTATATTAAAATCGTCTTAAATTTGATCGTCTTAAGTTTGGCTTGTCGTATATAAAAGAAAATTATTTAATTATTTTAATAAAATTTAATAGATCACTGAACTTTGGCTCAATAGATCAAAAAAAACAATTCAAAATTCCATTAAAACATTTTATTTTAGTAATTACTTTCATTTTTTCTAATTTTTATTGAAATTTCAAACTGAGTCTATTTTTTTTATTTCAAAATTTTGATGACATTTGTGTCGTTTTCCCTTTCTCAAAATTTTACTAAACCCCAGTTAACAATTTGCTTTTTTGAAAATATACAATGAAAGGCATAAACTAATTTGTCTTTGTTACTGCAAGGTAGGCTTCCCAAACACTAACTCGCTATTGGCAAATTTTTCGATTAATTGGTCGAGTGCTCCTAACGAGTGAAACAAACAGGTGTAGATATTATATTTTCCTAGAAATTATCAAATGAGCATCAGTAGTCGGGTCTAGAGGAGCTCTGAAGCAATTAATCGAAAAATCCATTAGTGAATTTGTCCTTTCGGTGGCCTACCTTCTAGCAACCAAGTAGTATGTAATATATGCAATCCATAGTAAATACATACATAATTCACTAGGGGGGGTAAGACGAAAAAAATTTTCACTAGTAATATCTATTATTGATTTGATTCTTTTTCATAAAGAACCTTCTAAATTATAAAATTTTGATTTTTGACTTAGAGTATCTTTAACGACTGTTTGCTTTTGATTCTTGGTCCATTCGGATGCCATCTCTCGAGTGCTGCTCTAAACATAGGCCTACGCTCCGCCCTCTCGAGCTTCACGATCAGCCAATCAGCTGCTTTCGCCGACACGACCCCTCCAACAGACTCCGCCTACATCTCCCCCTTCTTACGGGCGTGTAATTACACACAGCAGCACTAATTAAAAAAAAAACGATCCCCGTGGGGTGAGGCGAATGAACGCGACCAAAGGGTTAAGGGTAGGGGGATTGTAGGGGGCGTGGCTTTGTCTCTCGTCGCCGACGCATCCAGCATGGCGGCCCTCTCCTTAAGACAACCAACATCTCCTCTCCTCTTCACAATGTTAATTGAACAACCTCCCTCTGCTCTATAACGTATGGGAACGACCCACTATACTCGGTTATTAAACAAAAGGTGTCTACTTGATTTTATACTTTCTTTGTATATAATGAACGAATGCCTTTTGTCCGTCTGGATGTCCACATGATTCACTACAAACCGAATTTATGGAATTTGATATCATATCTAATTTTGGGATAATAAAGTATCATTTTTAAAATTCTACCATAACCCAAATTTTTCAGGAGTGATAGAGAATTAAATAATAGAAATTGGTGCTATAATTTCGTTAAGTTTCCTTTCTTTTCGGCATTGGAGTTCATATAAACTTTAAACAATTTAATTATATTCGATATCCAGGCTATTTATTTATATCAATTGGTATCCAATGCTTTAAACAAATTTTCATGGTTCTGCCTGGGATTTCATATCCCTTGGCTTTTAAACTTACTAATATTGCTACTGCCAATACCTTTCACCTCTCGGCCAAGGGTTAGTGGTTAAATTTCCTTAATAACTTATAACAAAGAAAATGTTAAATTTGAAACCCCATTTTGACTTAGCAATTTTTCTCTAGATAGCAAAGCAATTGACTAAACGTCAGAATTTTGGATCTATTGTTATTATTAAATTAATTACTATATTGTTTAATATACAATAAAACAATCCGTCAAATGGTTTTCTTATGCGAATTTTACATATATATTTTTTGATTTGGTTGAGAACCAACCAAGTTTTGTTCCTTTTATCTTAAAGCTTTTTAAGAGACATTTACAACTCATGAAATCACGGATATAACTTAGAAAAAAAGAGAAGTTATTTCAGTTTTATAGTATTTATATAAACTATTAAACTTGTAAACAAACACAATCATTTCAAAAATTCCTAAAATATTTTTCATAAAAAAACATAACAATAATCACAAATGTTTCTAAATAAATAAATTATGAATCGTCCAGAAAGCAAAATGGTTAAGTCTATTCCTTTGAATGTTTAATATAATAATATTAATATTTAAAATAAATTTATTTTATAATTACCTTTCATATTATTATATTGATAGTAAAATATATGGAAATTTTAAAAGTGGTTTCTCAAATATTACCATGAGGTTGTTGCCTTAGACGCCAATTTAATAAAAGTGTCAAAAACTAAAATCCAAAGTGAAAACAAAATTCATAAAATGGCTCCATTTCAAGGGCATAGAGGTCAAGGTCCTAGTTACCTCTTTCTATCTAAGTCTAATTAGACATTATCCGAATTCTAACTATTCAATTAAGACTCTTTAGATTTAGATCCCACTTTGAGAATCCTTCATTATAAAAAGTCTAGAGGAAGTTTTTATTTGTGGATTAGGATAGGCTAATTTTAATCAAATCCAATTTCCTCTAATGTGTCAATGTTTTCACATTTCTAAAACTATCGATCTTTTCCTAAATTTTTCTCTTTTACACCCCTTGGCCGGCGTGAGGGAAGTTCACCCTCACAGACGCCGTTGCTGCCACCCCATCCAGGGTTTTTTCTTTTTTTTTTCTTCATCATTCTATCCTCTCTCTCTCTCTCTCTCTTTGTGAAATGTGAGTTGAACGCGGCGAGCGCGAAAGAGATAGAGCGCCTCGTTTGCACGAAGGCGCTGCTGCTAAAGTCCCTCCACCCCCTTAGAGAGAGAGATGAAGGAAGTGTTGAGAAAAGGGGGGCTGATGGGGCCGGGGATGGAGTTTGAGGGGGTTAGTCGCCGCCTTGAAATACAAGAATTGTCAATAGATCGACGAAGACGAAGTCCCCGGATCCTTAGGGGCAGGAGGATCTCACCTGCATCAGAAATACATATACACCTATCACTTTCTTTTTTCTCTTACTCTCTCTAATGGACTCATGAAGAAAATTGAATTTTGTTTAAAAAAAAAAAAAGAAATCGAAAAAATTTTTAATTATTTTTCTTATTAATCTCGAGGTTATAAATTTAATTTATTTTTAAAAGAAATTTTATCGAATAGAGGGATGTCAAGAGTAAACATTTCTTAAATTAATTAATTAAAATATTACTGAAGAAATAATTAGAAAAATTTGAAAGTAACATTTATCAATTGATAAAAGTGAAATTTTTATGAAAAATTATTGTTATTTAATTTTTAATTGTTCCTGCCCCTTGGAGTATAGTCAAGATTCTGTCGATGTTGTTCATTCGTTCTCGCTAGCTCTTTTACTCAATAAAATTTATTTAAAATAATAGACCACAAATTTACTTAAATAAATATGGACATATAACGGTTATCGTCAACTTTATATTTATATATAAATTATCGATTATATCAACGTCTAAGAAAAAAAAATTGAATCTCTTTTAGGGTTTATTAATTATAGATTGGATTTATAAATTTAAAAAAAAAATTGTATTCATGATATAACAATAAAAATCTTACAATTAATTAATATTGATTAGTTGTAATAATAAAATTAATTTTAAATTTATTTATTAAACCAGGTTATTTAGAGTTTGAAAAAAAAATCACTTTTAATAGAGGATAAGGCAGAATCAGAAATAAGCCATTCTTTAGATGCTCAATAAAAACTTAAAATTAAGACGTTTCGAACGAGATTTACTGGATCATCTTCATCATTCATCATTCACACACTAAGGAGACTGAACCATAAGATAACATCGTTGCCACTCATATATACATATTTTGTTATATTTCAAATACAAGCTGACCTTTGGACAAAAATACAACTATCAAATTGGACTGAAGATGAACCAGTAAACCAACCTCAATTTTGAGTTTTTATTGGGCATCCAAAGGTTTCCTTATTGTTGATCTTGCCTTATCTTCTAACCTTATTATAATTATAACACCTCAATCACTCTCTTCTTTCAAAAATTTCATTTGTTGTTAACTCCTGAAATTCATATAATAAACATTTATGTTGATATACATATTTTTTTTTCAATTCGTTTGAATTGATTGATTGAAATATTCCAAAATTAGCTGATTCCCTGATACAATGAAAAATTAGTTTATGTAATGGTTGCTGGAAGATCGGCAACCTTAATGACCAATTCACTAATGGATTAATTATTTTCTCCAGAACTCATCTAGAGTGAACCTTGTATGATTAATTTTTAATTTTTAGAAGGTTGTTCCGCTCTTCAGGAGACCTGGAGAAATTAAGAAATTACTCTAAAAATGTGTTGGTCAATTCGGTTGCCTATCTTCCAGTTAGCAAAAACGAATGAATGCTATCCATGGTACTTAAATAATTAGTTTCCTCTTTTTTGCATCTAATTTTCGTTCCTAACCCCAAATAAGATAAATCAAGAAGAGGGAAGAAAGAAGGCTACAAATTTGTAAAGCTCCTCTCTCTCTCTCCCCCCCCTCTTTTTTTCTCTCTCTCTCTCTTACATACTTTTCTTATTATGTACAGATTCAAACATTTTTGTTCAGAAGTTCAAGAGATATAAGCGATATAAGAAAACGGAATTTTTATGAACCTCCTTCATCCTTAACAGATTTATATGTCCATAGTGATATTTTCACCATCAATCTTAAAGAATTTTTTGACCATAATTTTTTCTCAGCTCTTATCTCCTCCTTAGATCAAGTCACTTTAAAATATAATAAATTTAATTTTTCTTTTATATTTTGTAAATTTTTATTCATTTCAGTTCAGGGATTGTAGAGATATAGATTCAAAATAGATCTTAAAAAAGTGCTTCCAGATCATCATAAGATAACTTTGTTTTTGCATTTTTGTATTCCTGAAGATCTGATCTGCAAAGGTCCCGGGATCGAAGAGGTTCAACCAGTAGAAAAAAAGAAAAAACATATTCTATTTCTGTTCCAAGACCGAAAATTGTAAAAAATCACACAATGATGTCCTCATGGAAATGTAATATAAACACATTTTAAAATACTGGATATTCTATATATCGTCGAATTCTCGAAAATATTTTTAAGCGTTGTTAAGATATATATATATACATTGCTTATGATATCTATTTCTGATTCTAGTATAGTTCTTTAATCATTCTATTTTTTTAAAAAAAATATTCTTTTAAAAGATAAATAATATTTTCAATTTACAATTGGTAACATCGGTCATATACCATTAATTCATATATCAAAATAAATGGTATTGGAAAAAATAAAATTTTTTTTATAATAATCATATTTCTATACAATCTTACAAATAATAAAGGGATATTTTAATTCATTATTTATTTATTATTTTCTAAAGTAAAAATCATAATTTAATTTTTTATGAAAGGATTTTTTATTCATTTTTTTTTTATTTTTAATTGAATTCATTTAATGAAAAAATAGGGTGGATTTTTCTTTTAAATTTTATTAATAATATAATAAGCATAGAAATCTTTTTTTAGGGAGATCATTAAAATGCAAAATAATTGAATATAATAGTGAGAGTGTAATAATAATAAGCAAAGGAGAGAGAGAGGCTGTAATTGGCCGTTTGCATGGGCCTCGACCGGGGGCTCCGGGGAAAGAGGCTTTCAACCAAGGGCATTATCGATTCGGATTTAATATTTGGACCGTGCGAGGTCCATAAAAATCCATAACTGCGCAAGGAGGTGAGCGAAGCAGCTACGACGTCTCCTGGGCTCCAAACATCTTAAGGTACTTTGTATCTTAAAAGATACTCTATTCACTTTCCTTTTCATTTCCTTCCAACTTCCATCATAGTTGAACATCTTGAAAAAATGTTGTATATATTTTTAGGTTAATTAAGAAAGAAGTTATTTTTAAGCTTTTTAATTATTTATTAATTCTAAAAGAACATGGTAGAAATAGGTATAGAAGGTTAGAAGGCAGGAGCAGCTAAAATTGTAGTCTCTCGATGCTTAATAAAGTGAGACATGTATTGTGCCCTTATAACCAACTCTGAGCATTTCATAATGAATCCATGACATGAAGGGAAAATAAAATTGACCCAAAACATCTCAATTTATTAAGCATCCAGAGGCTTTACAATTTCGCATCACACACGCAAATTACTAGAGCCATCCAAAAAGAACAATTAGGATTATATTAGTATTGCTCTAGAGAAAGAAAAAGTACGTATTGTCTTCTTCCTTGGAGCAGATAATCCAAAGATCATTGGTGCGTTTTGTGTCCTGAGTGATAAAATTTATTTGGCTACCAAATATTTTAAATAAATATGGACTAAATTTATACTTAACGTTTGGGTCTGCCGAAAGATAAATCTCGTGTGTTAAGAGCACAAAACATGTTCTCTTACCTATTTAGATGCCGTCACACCAGATTTTTGGTGTCCACATATTTTTAATAATAGAATATCAGCACCGATGAGTTAAATAGTGATAGCATCAATTTTTCTATTCCCCATTTAGCAAGAAGGAAATCTTTAAGAATATAAAAAATTTAGTTAGCAATTAAATATTATTTATTATCAACAGACGACATTTGACCTCTGGTCATCATAGATCTCTTAGACCTTTAGCATCTATTTTCAAAAAAATACCATAACAACGCGTTTTCCTATAAATTATATGGGATTCTTAAAATCTTAAATTGAAGTTATTTTGAGGTTGAATATGATTAATGCATTTTAAAGCTTATATCATTTCGAATAAAATTGTTAGAGTTAGAAGAAAATCACAAAAAACCTAAAACCGTATAAGAGTAAATTGGGCTCCAAACAATTTTGGAGCAGGTAAGGGTTAGTACATTTCAAAGATCATCTAAAAAATATTATTAAAGTTTTAATCAAAATCGTTTCAAAGGATTTTTTAAAAATCGAAAAAACTAAAAAAAAAAAAAAAAAAAAACTAAACTAAAAAAAAGATTTTATTCAAAGCCATCAGATCGTATGCGATTACCTAACTTAAAGAGGTAAAATTTAAGTATGGAAAAATTTTTCGTTTTTGTGAGATTTGGTTCACATACAGACAGACAAACCATTTTTACCTCAAAACCTGTATTTCTGTTGCAATCTCGACATCGAATTTTTTTGCAATCGCAATATTATACTATATATATACATAGACAAGAGAGAAAGTACAATAACTAACGCCGCCTTCGAGTTGCCAAGTAGGCAACACAAAATGCACAGTTGATACGACAGTTGCCTTTTATATTTCGGGATTTCAGAACAAAAAAATCTTTTTGACGGTCAAATGTTCATGCAATATTGGATGTATGTTGGTCCCACAAATGCCCAAGGATACTTCAATCTCACGATAAGTCACACGACGATCTTGCAGTATCAGTTCACGCCCAACATCAATGTTTTCCGGAACAATAACCGATTTTGAATGACCTACACGATATTCGTCCTTAGTCGAACTACGGCCAACCATCGATAAACAGTAGCCCTTGATAGTGCTTTATCGTCAAAAGTCGAATTAAGTTCATCGATGCACTATTGTTGGATTAATCCACGTCTAAAGTTGTAAAAAATAAACGCTCGAAAATGTTCACGATTTAATTCCATTTTTAGCTCAAATTGTAAACTACACAAATAGCGCTCGTATGCCAATACGTTCTGAGTACGTATACCATTAAAAATGTCAAACTTTACGATAGAAGCATCTGTAGCACTAGTTTAGCGCATCCTGAAATATAAAAGAAAATTTATATATTTTATTTTAGTCATAGTAAAAAAATAATATAATTTATTTTATCAACATATTGATAGAAATTTTTCATACCTCTATTTATATTTTAGGTACTGATATTCTATCATAAAAATAAATTATGTCGAAGTACATCACAACTTTCTCTTACCTAAGATTAAGATTGAACAAAATTAATACTAATAACCATCTAATAGACACTTTTAAATTTATTTAAAACTTTTTCGTTTTAAGGTAGAAGTTTTTCATCAAATATATTGGCTTCAAGAAGAAATTTTCAGGCTAAAATAATTTATTTAAAAGAAACTCCTGTTTAGGATTATTTTCATAAAAGTGTTAACATATTCTTTGCTTATAATTTTAAAGGAGATAATGAGATGGTCATAATCGGAACAAAATCATCCCTCTTCCTTGAATAAAATAATTATTATTACAATAATAATAAATAACGGAGAGGAAAGCTTTTTACTTCAATAATTCAATTTGAACTGGTGTAAAGATTTGTTGTATCCGGCAATCCATCTTTAAAGACAGTTCTCTTTCAACATAACAATCTAATAAGATTAAATAAAAACTCGGTTTCAAAATTCATTTTCTTTTTCAATTTTGAGAATTCTTAATGAAAACGAGATGTGATCGAGAGTTTTATTTCTAGAAGGAAATTGGGATTTTTATTACTATACAATTTTACATTAAATAAACAAATTAGATATTTACAAGACATTATTTTAATTGAATACTTAGCTTTATTTTAATGCACTGATTAGCACTTTTTCTCGAAAAGATCAAAATTTGAAGGCTTCTTATAGGATTTTCTTAACCATATGATGATTGTTCGGAAAAAGAAAACTTCAGAAATTCATGATACGATGACGAGAAAAGATAATAAGTAGGCTTTTAAAATACACTCTAAAAGAAATTTGACTATGCAGATTTGGGAAATTCAACGCCATTAAAAAAAAATTTTTGATATAAAACATTAAATATGTCTTAAGTTTTATAAACTTTATATTTAATAACCTATCGCCAAAAAAATTTTCAATAAAGACGATATCAAGCACCAAAATCATTAACTGTATTGATGATTGGTATGCAGCTGGAAATATATGCATAAATAAATGGTGTTAATGGTGAATAAAAAACGGCGCTGGTAAATTCTCCATTCTTCTTTTTGATATTATCATTCAGCATAAAATAACAATCTTGATATGAATATTTTATGAACATGTGAAAAATCAATCAACAATAACATTACTTGATTCAAAGATTATTAATTAATAGACAAATTTCTTTCAAAGTTATATCATTTGTCCAGAAATTCATCTATATTTAAAAAAAATGAATAAAAAATAATCACCTGGTTTTTAGAAGACTTTTTTACGGAGCAACTCTGTTTTTGGCCGACCGGAGTAAGACGACCAGCTCATCTGAAGAGAGAAGAGGAAGTCAAGCATGGCGCATACGTAGTTGTAGGAGGGAGAGAAAGGGAGGGGAGTAATTCCCTCAAAGCAATTAAGTGAGGAATTGCTCACCCTACAAAGGTGAAGGGGTGAACCGACAATAGATCGTCTCAACAATCGGATTCATTATAAAATGTTTATTATTGAAAATAAAATTAATTAAATTAATCATTTTCTCGAGAGTCCTGTCCCTTGGTGCAAAGGTAGAGGTCTCGCCTCACGTACAGTGATTCGTTTACCTGCGCTTAAAAAATGTATTTATATTATATTGGCTAGCAATTAATATAAATAAATAAGAAATGAGTCTAAATGGCCTAAAATGCCGAAAGACTTAAAAAAAAGTTTCCCGAGAAATTTTAAATATTATTATACACAATTGTTAAATATAAGATTGTATTTTATTACCATTGCAATCATTTCTCATAAATTTTCTGTGTATTAATAATTTTGAATATGAATTTTAATTTTTATGATTAATATCGAAATAATTTTAAAGTTTTTACTTAGTCTTGCCAAGATTTAAAAAAAAAATTTGATTCACTTTTCTTCACAGAGAAAGACGATGATGATGGTGATGATAATGATGATGTTCTATATTGTAGATAGAGAAAGTGGGATAGAGAGAGACCTAAATCAGCCAGAGTCTGCGAATTTGCTGCAGTACTCTGCACAGCTTGGATCCGACAGATCTCAATTTCATTTCCGTTCCGTTGCAGCCCTCAGGGTTCGTTTCCAATGCTTGCCCTCTCTTTTTCTCTCTCTTTCTCTCTTTCTCCTGCTGTTGATGCTACTGCTGTGACATGCAAAAGACATAAGATTCCACTAAAAATGCATCGATTTCAAGTCGTAGGCTCCTCGCTTGGCTGCCCTTTGTCTTTTTCTAAAGATGCCAGCCCAAGTAAAATGTTCATTCCTCACGCCTCTCTCTACATGCCAAATTCTTGTCATTTTAAAATTAATTCTAGGAATAAAAAATATATTCTGATTTATCAATATGGATGAATATTTTTTATTTAAACAAAAAAAAGGCAACAGAGTTGTAACATTTTCCTACATTTTTAACCATCGCTACACATAAGATGGCTCCGTTTTACATTCTTATCGAGTATGCAATTCATTTTATGTTGATTTTTATTGTTATTTTTAGGTTATATTGTTTTTTTTTTTTTTTAGTCTTTTTGACATCTTCAGATATATTAATTACAATACAATTATTCAGGCATATCTATTTATATCATTCAAATAAATTTGCATCGGACTGCCTTGACTTTTAAAGTTATCAATTTTGGCATTGTCACTATCACATCTCGGTCACGGGGTGAGGACGGTTATGTTGTTTAGATAAATAAATATTTTTTCAATAAGTGAATTTTCCCCAAACAAAATTTATATTAAATTCGTCATTCCTATTTTATTAAGTCAAAAAAATGATTTAAATAAATCATAAATAAAGGAAAAAAATCAAAGAGATTAAATAAAATTTAAGAATTTTTTCTCGGTGATGACGTATATTTATTATTATCTTGTATCCATTTTTACTTTCTCTTACCTATATAAAATATGTAATATATAGTATAAAGATGGCAAAAAAAATTGATGTCGAGATTTCATCGGAAATACACGTTTTTAGGTCCTTGAGTCTAAACAAATGGGTTTCGCAAAATGGCCTGTCTGTGTGTCTGTGTTTGAATATTTCTTAAAAACGAAAAGCTGCTCAAGGATGAAATTTTATTTTTAATAAAATATATATCATAAATATTTTCCTTGAAATAAAAAATTAAAAGTACCACTATTTAACTCTCGGAAACTACCATAAAGAAAAAATATATTGACATTAAAAAAATATATGTGACAGGACAATACGTTCTTTTGCCTAATCAGATAAGATAAAGTTGTATTGTGCTCTTAGTCACACCAGATATTTTATCAATTATTATCATTGTGATCTTGGTTTGGTTAACTTGTGACGAAATTGGCATCTCATCATCATTTTTTTTGTACAAAATAATATCCTAAAATTTTTTACTATTATTCCTAGAACTATAAGCTCTAATGATCTCGATAAAATACCTGGTCTGGAATCTCTAACTTTAAGACACTAATAACTACGCCACATAAGAAAACCTCTTTAATATTACTAATTTTAATAAATACAAATTGTATGAAATCCTCAATATTTTATGAACTTCTGCGAGAGATTAATCAAATCAATGAAAACAAATTAACAATAAACTTTTTTTTCTAGTAATCAATCCAATATTTAATATTATTATTATTATTATTAAGAATGATGTGTGAGTGAAAAATGAAGGATGGTGGTTAGTGATCGAAACGTTGACAACGTGTGAGCAAGATTTAGTTGGTATTTTAATTTTTTTTTTTTTAATATGAAAATACTTAAAATAGAGATGTTGATAAGGGTTTAAAAATTTTCAATTTTAATCATCTATAACGTTAACTTCACCAAACAGCTGAAGCAAAAAAAATAAATTTAAATTTAACTAATGCTAACAAAATATGTTTTGAAATCCCCTAAGTCCTTAAGTAATTTTTGGCATGATCTTTGCCTTTTTGTGAATGCGTGTATATCTGGAGGGGTGGGGGTGTTAATTTTTTAATATGTAGTATAGAGAAAGTATTGCGATCGCAAAAAATTAATCTTGAGACTATTTAAACATAAATACTCTTAATATTCTCTGAACAATAATGTGTGATTGTTGTAACATGGCTCCCAATCAATTCTAAAAGTGATTTGTAATGTCTGAACGTTGGCTGCTGCACAGTAATTTCATTTCCATATAATAAAATTCTAGGCTTCAACTAATACTTAAATATAAAGCTACATGATCAAGTATGAACATGTATGTAGTATAGGTTAAGACCTATATAAGATTGAAAAATGCTTTTCGAATTCAAGTAAAATATTTATTATTTTGACTAATATTCCTCAGTTTTATGTAAAATAATCTCTTGTATGATATCTCTTCAGGTGAGAGTGGTTAATAATTAAAATCAATAGACCTAACGACATATAATATTAGTGATGAAGCTGATTTTGATGGAAATTTTATGAATGAAAGATTTTGCTTCTAAAAAATGGGTAATATAAAATTTTTATAAGAGAAATTGCTAATTAATCTGGAGAGCAAAAACAAAAAGGTAGAAGGATAGTATACAAATCATATAACGTTCGACACCATTGATATTGAGGAATTCTTAAATAATACTGTGAAATAGAATTAGTAAATGAGTAAAGACAATAAATTAATAATAATAAATAATAATTCATTTGAAATACAATAATACAAATGAAATTAATTTTAATCAAGTTCTTCTAGCCTTTTTATAAAAAATATAAGAAAAAGTAAAGAAAGCCTTTGTTATATTTATGGTTTGATGTCGAGTTATTTGTGGTTTGTATATTTTTGTTGTCTCCAAATAGTCCCTCATCCCTCATAAATGACTCGGAAAAAAAAGAAAGGGAATGGAGGATATTATTTCCCACCCTTTCTCCTTTTGACCAAAAGAAGAAAGTGTTTTTTATAATGGTTTATTTTCAAAAGATTCTCTTTTCCAAAGTTAAAAAACCTTTTTCCAACTCTTATTATTAAAAAAATTGCTAGAGTTACGAGTGTTTGGAAATTCTGCAATCATGATAAAATTTTTTATAAGAAGCTATAATAAAACCAAGCCAACTTTCGCTATTCATTTTTAACTAAAGCTATTCCATTATTAGCCAAGCACTGCTGAACCTCGGATAGGTGACCTCCGAGAAACAAGATGATGAACGTCTTATTGAAGTCATCGCTATCGAAATATTTGTAAATTTAGAAGTCAAAATGACCTGAGCAGCTAAAATTGACTAAAAATTGAAATAAAAAAATTCCATTATTATCTTTGAAAAAAAATGTTAAGAATTAAAGGATTTATAATTATATTTTTTTAATTAAGATCTTTTTAGTTTTAAAAGAATTCGAAAAATTAAGGAGTAAGGTTCCCCTTAAACTCATTTAGAGGCCTATTTTAAATGAAAGCTCAAAAATGCTTCCACTATTACAAACTTTAAAAATTTTCATATTATTTCTAAAACAATAAATTAATGAGAATTTGAAAATATAGGAGTGAAATCTATATATATAAAATCGAATGTTTCTTTGTTTGTGTGTCCGCTATAGACTAAAAATCTACTGGACTGATATACACATTTTTGCAAAATGGTCCGCATTGTCCGGAGAAGGTTTAAAGCTATTGAAATACTCGACCTGTCTAGTAGAAAGAAAATTAGGGGCCTAAATGTTTTGTTATTCATTTTTTTATTTTTTTTTTTTATTTTATTTAAGAAAACCAAACCTGTCTCTATGGTTATGTAAAAGCATAATGTGTATATATATATATAGATAAACTAAATGGTCTATATATACTCAAACCTACTAATAGCGAAGCATTGTCGGGTCAGCTAGTTATATATATTTTCGCTTTCTATATAGAAGTTTATATTAATACTTCGAAAGCTCATTATTATAAAACTTATTATTTATAATACTTACACAATAATTCCTAAAGAATATGAGATGTGACTAATTTACCTAGAAGAGGAAGCCAGAGGAAATTAAATAAAATTTTTTTAAATTAATTCAAGATAATTAAATCTAGAATATAGATGTTGAGAATTTTTTGTACAAAAAGTATAATGAAAAATATAATTCAAATGAATATGTATATATAATTTTAATTAGAAGCGATTGTTGAGGGTTTCTAACATTGAAAGGAAGGGCACTGATATCCGAAATGTCGGCAATTGAATTAATTAAATAGTTTTTTAGTTAATATCCGAGAAATTTCTTTTCTAATATTTTTTTCATGGCGTAAAAATGTCTTACCTTTTAAGAGGAGTTTCTTTGCCCTCTCCACACCTACCCTCCAGCCTTAAGTTATTTTTCCCAATTTGACATACTTATATAAAATTGTCTGATTTTACTTTCCCGCACTATTATAAATATAAATTTATGATAGCAAGAGGAAAATATTATGAATACGAAAAATTTAACTTTATTTTTTTAAATATCTTTACTTTTTAGGTCAAAAATAGAAAAAATATTAATTTTATTTTGACTTATAATTCTGGAACCACTCATCTAAAAGGATGAAACTTAACAACTTTATTGCACTAGTAGCGCCTAAGAAGGCATTAAAATTGGAAACGAATCGGTCCGAAGGGGGCGGTATATGATGCGCACCATGATTTTCTCAGCATCCGTTGGACTAAACCTTTTGAAACTCGGTGATAACAATTAGGACTTTGTCTTCAGCCTTGGACCAATTTCCATAACAATCCGTTGAGTGAGAATGAATAAAGAAAAAACAAATGGGTATAAAATAATAAAGATGGAAAACCATTTGAAATTTTATTTAAACTCTTTGATTGTTTTTAAAATTCAATTAATGAAAACGCAACATGACTAACTTACTCGAAAGGGTTGTGGAGTGGTGCTACCTTATATTCCCAGAGAATATCGTTGGCTAAAAGTGTGGGAAACTATTACAACTTGTCAGCGGCACCCCTCCTTCCCACTAAAGGTGAGATGGAAATATTAAAATGTTGAAGGTGAAGAAAATAAAAGAATTGTAGCTAATATTTTTTATTCTGCTCTCATTGCTGACTTTCGATCTTGACCTTCCACAGAGCTCTAGGGCTGTCAATAATTAATTAATAATTGTGATCTTATCGACAGTCCTCGAGTTTTAGGACGGCCTTAATTAAGTTTGAGACATCAGCATAGAGAAGCAGAATAAAAAGAAAAAATACTAGTTACTTTCTTTTATTGTTTAGCCTCTAACATTACCTAATATACTCGTACCAAACATAATTAAAACACTTTTCTCCAAAAAAAATTTTTCGTCTTAGAATTTTCCAATAATTTTTTTTTAGGACTATTCCCGGCTCATCCTTTCTTATTACTCGAAAGTTAGTTATTTTGCATCCCAAATTCATTATCATTTGCATTTTCCTTTGAACACATAATGCCCTAGAAGTAGTGTACAACACCTATTTGAGAA
>JAAAKE020007341.1:0-11039 GCA_010014785.2 Anisolabis maritima
CTTGGTTAGGGAAAAGCTCTGCAACAGGCTATTTAAATATGTCAAATTTATTGAGTTAGTGATAGCATATATATATATATATATATGTATGAATGTATATATTATGTATGACAAGATTATAAATATATTTAAAATATATAAATTATTATCTAATATTTAAGTTGAATTATGAAAATATTTAGTTCAAATTCAGAATCTTTTAGTACTTGGTTTTATATATTAGGCTCGATTGTAAATAATTTATTATACTCAGATATTAATTTATGGCGATAGAAATTTAAAAAAAAATAAAAATAACTTCAGCCCGAAAATTTTGTTTTATTTATTAGATCTTCGGTTCAGATATTTCGGACTTATTAAAATATGGCCAATATCAGAGCATAAGCAAGTATATGTATATTTGAGACGATAGCTTAGGTCGATCGAATTTTATTATCATAAGATCATTAAGAAAAGATCAATAGATGTTCAACATTCTAATATCTTAAATATTAATATATATATATATATATATATATTTTAAAATATTATAGTTTATAAAATATATTAAATGCTTTATCATAGCGCTTTCGAAATATTTGGAATAGAATTCAAATAAAATGTACCAAATGAAATTCTCATTTATTACTCCATTTAAGGTAACATAGAATCTAATTAAATCGAGAATTTGTTAAAAGTTGAAAAGATGACATCAAGAATGAATATGTCATGATTTTTCTAGATTAAACAACCGTAAAATAAATAAGTAGGATCTCTTTAATTGAAACCAAACAACATTCTTGATTGACATTTTTTGATAGAAAATATTCTATAAATGAAACTATGCAAATAGAAGGTTTTTTCCATGTAATCATCTCTCTAAATGAAATCATTTACTGATAAATGTTAACAAAATTTGCATATTTGAACAAAGAATTGCCACTTATCTTATCACCTTCTGTCAACTGTCAAATTAAAGATGAATACGACAAATTCATCCTAAAAAAAATTTTAAAAACAAGTTAAAACAACAAATTCACTTCTAAAAACAATTATTCCTTTATATATCAAATCCAAAATTAGGCAAATCAGATATAGTCACAATCTAGCTGCTATATATATATGCTTACTCATTGCTTAAATTTAGAGACTTCAAAATAATTTTATTAGATGATCTTTAATGAAAATTGAAAGATCTTATTGGGTTACCAAGGACATAATAATGAGACTCCAACATTAAAAACACTGAGCCACCTTTGTATACAATTTTCATGATGTACCAACTTATTTTGAAATGTAACAAAAATTAGGTTTTGATTGAGCAAACAAAATTTGGTTTACTTGCTTTCAAATTCACCTCTAAAAACAATTATTCCTTTATATATATCGAATTTACCTCCATTCGACCTTCCATGTATATTATCGAATAATCTATATATATATATATAGAGAGAGAGAGAAAAGATTATTAGATAATATTAATCTGGAAGTAAATTCCATTCTGAAAGAAATTATTCGATTCTAAAAAAATTCTAGAAATTATAAAAATTTTCATAACCATAAATTTCTCGATTTCATTTATTAAGTTAATTAGAGGTTTCTCAGATGAAACAATTAGTTTATGAATCTGGAGAAATAAGTTAAAATTCAGAGAAATGGAATTATGGATAAATAGAAACGAAAATCACACGAAATCTGAGAAATTCCAAAATGAAGTGAATCAAAACCAAGTATGGATAAATTTTCGAAATTAGAATCTTCTGCTAAAAAAGAAAAAATCAAAATAACTATCTATTGAAGTGTAAAAGATACAAGAAACACGAACAACGAGGAGAAGTCGAATTCCTTATCAGGTCACTAGTTGTCAAATAGATGTAAAAAGAAATTTTAAACATGGACCTCAAAATCAGTATTTACTACGAATATTGATTTTTATAAATTAAAACAGACCAAATATGCAAAATGGGCATGGCCAGTAAATAAATAAAATATAATCAGTCTTTTCAAAAAGCTCATAGAACAATTTGCCCATCGGGATTTGATAATCCGAGTGGAATATCTTCTCATCTAATTAATTTATAATTAATTAATAATAAACAATATAATGATAATAATAATCGGATATTAAGCTTACCTTGATGATTGCAACATCACAAGTAGTAAGACTATGCTCATTTGATAGTTAACCTCAAATTTCACATTTAATTTAATTTAAATATATATATATATAATCAACACTAAGGAAATAAATAAACTTTATTAATTTAATTTTTAATAGAATCTGATGGATAAGTACTCCGATATGAACGTATAATGAATATGCAATTATAATGCTACTTTTTTGACATTTATTTCGTTACTTGTCACGGAATTAAATATTTTTTATATTTTTTAATAAAATACAATCACTTATATCTTCTTTTTTTCCTTATAAATTCATAAAAATAAAAATAAAATTTATAACTTTAAATAAAGCTGAGATAAAGCTTATGGCGGGCATGAATAATTAATTTCTATGCCGACTAGATGGCAGCAATGACGATTTTGTTCTCTTTGAATATAATATTGTTTGAAAATTTTAAATTTATATATAGAAATTAGCTGGAGAAGAATAACAGGCACCATGTTTGTTCAGGTTAAGCAAGGCCAAGCGCCAAGTAGTGCTGAGCCTCGGATGGGTGCCCCTGGGAACAAGAGTGTGGAACGCACGTCGGAAGCCATCGATATTTAATGTGTATAATAAATAATCATGAAAATTTGTAATTACTGAATGGCCCTGCATCCGAAAGAGTATAAATCAAATAAAGAAAAAATAAATTTATAGAGAACATATTTTCATATTTGATATAAAATAAATTTAAAATTTTTATTTATTAAACATTTAATTTCTTTTACAAGTCTGGTCTATGATTCCCAAACAGTTTTTCCTTTCCCTTCATCCCGGACCTTGTGCCTACCTGTTGCATCTGCCTAGTCATAGACCAGGGAAAAGTAGCCATTAGAAAATTAAATAAATGGAGATTATATGTAACAGTTTAGAAATAGTAGATATAAAATTAAAAATCTCAAACCATATCGTTAATTTTGTTTTTGCGTTTTTGGTTTCTCCCTAAAAATAATGTCTGAATTTCGTCTCTATTTAATTAATAGATTAAAAATAAAAGATTCTGATTTGATTGGAATATTGTCACATTTTTAGTTCAATTTAAATTTATATAAATTAAATATATTCAGAAATTTATCCTTTTACTCTTTCATTTCAAATTAATTATTAAAAAAACATCTTCATAAAAGTGATTATTCGATATAAGCATAAATAATTTGCAAAAAATTAGTTTTTGTTGTGAAAAAAAATTCTTCATGTGTGATATTCATTTTAATTATTATTTTTTATTAATATTTATTTATATTTATAAAAAATAAAATTTTCGAAATTGTCAACGATTATATATTATTTGTTCTTTTTTCATCTAAGCTCTTTAATTTTTTAATTTACAATATTAAATATTTATTATTTTTGAAATTTCGTTTATTATATTTAAATATTTTATTTTATATTTCTATTGCTTATATCGTTTATCACCTTTCTGAAAAATGATAATTTTTTGATTTTGTCATTTCATCATGAAATTGTTCACTTATTAAAAAAATTAAAATATGGAATAAAATATTTTTACTCTATTAAGATGTATTTAAGTTTTGGTACCTTTCATAATCCAGTGATCACATTGAATATAATTGAAAATGGAAAGGCCGGTCACTTACTCCAAAAGGAAATAATTTTTTTTTATTTTTTATTTTTTTTTTAATATTTATCCGAGGAGGAGTAAATGTATTTATCTTCTTTCTCTTCATATATATGTATATAGGCGACCTTGGACCAATGCATGTTGTTTGTTTTTATCAGAATTTGAACTTTTCCACTTTTAGCAATGGTCCCAAAAAATGGACCCAGGCCCAGAGGTTATTTGTTTATATTTATGGTCAAATTAGGTTCACGGGGCGAATGTGATGTTGAGAGCCGCCAATTCCATCGGTGCCACTTCAAGTTGGTGAAGATTGAGGATTGCTGGACCGTTTTCATGGAGTCCAGTTACCGTCACAGGCCTTAGAGATGTTATATTCACAAGGTTAGGTGAGAGAGATGTGTGTGGTCTTAATGAAGCTCCTGGACCATCTTGGCATAACGTTGGTCCTTCAGAAGTCCCCACTGAACAATCCACACCTTGCCTAAAAAATGAAAATGAAAAAAATTATTTAAAAAATCCATAAAAGACATATACAAAAATATATTTAGCAGCCTTCTGAATATTTTCTTCAGTTTTTAATTTTTTAAAGCCTCCCATCCCAAAATGTTTTATGAGCTTTTTAAAAGTTTGCTTTATTTTGAGTTATTTCATCTATTATTGCAAAATTTTATTTTATTTTCCATCTTCATTAATTCTCTCCCATCCCTGTAGCAAAGAGGTTAAAGAAATTGACATTGTTAATATTGATAACCTTCAAAGCCAAGGGATGTGGGTTCGGATCTCAGGCAATCCGATGAAAATTTATTTAAATCAAATTGGTTTTCAATTGATTTAAATAAATGTGCTTGAACCATTGTATGGTAAATAAATATAGTATATATCATTTAATGTCTATATGGCCTCAGATGTTGAAAAGACAAAAAAATCTTCATTACCTGTGGAGCACAAGAAGCGCAGAGTTGCCCGGACTTTGTGCATAAATAGGATCATGCCCTGTGCGTAAAGTTGTTAAATGCAAATCGCATGGGAAGGGTTCCGTAATTAATGGCACTCGGGCAGGGAGCTTCGCGGCTTGTGCTGTGTCTAGCCCTTCGACGACGAACACATTGGCTGGGTATTGAAGTGTAGCGGCCAATTGAGATGCAAGGGCCGAAAGAGCAGCTGGAGGTGGCGGTGATGCAGAGGTGCCGTTTAGTGTCGTTTTTGGCGTTTCATGGATGTCCTCAAGCAGCAGCCAGTATTTTGTAGCAGTTCGACGATTGTCTATAACCCCCTCGCCCATTCCACGGGCATCATCGTATAACGATCGACGATCGAGCATCACTTCGAGCCAACCAGGCTCCCAACTTGAAACACCCTAGAAAGAAAAATCAATTTATCAAACATCTTCAATATTAAAAAAAAATCTCGTAATATAAAGGGTATCTAATTAACTGATATTTTCTCCCTATTGAATCTTAGGATCATTAGCTTCCGTGGAAGAAAATTGAAGAGATACCCTTTTAACATAATATTCTTTCAATTGGTAACTAAATAATTTGAATAAATTTTTATTGACTTGACTCAAACCTAAACTGTTTGACTTTAAAGGTTATCGGTTTTGTATTTTCAATGTATTAACAAACAGTATGATATTCGAATGAAAATAATAAATATGGGAATAAATAATTAATTTTCATAAATAAATATAGACCTGAGCGTGATTGAGAAGAAGGGTAAGTCTTCTCGCTGAGTCTTGAATGAGAGCAGCTTGTGTTGCTGGATAATAATTGCCTTCAAGTCCAATTCGTTCCACTTTCACCCTTCGCATTAATTGGAATCCATTTTGATCATGCCATAATTCAGGGGGTTGGCCATTAGATATCTCACTAGCAAGTCGCATAAAAATATCTGCATTGCCATGTCGAGGTGCGGGTCCAAGGTCCAATTCATTTTCAAGGAATACTGCTTCTCCTGGAGCTCCAGCTCCATGGAAAACGGAAGCTCGATGAACAAGAGTATCTCCATAAACAGCAACAAGTTCACTGCTTATTGGACCCGAACTTATAAGAATTGTCGCTTCTAAATCTGCCAATACCTAAAAATACATGTAATTATTTAGTAAAGAGTTATTTTATATTATATTATATATCCAAAATTGTTTGAGTAAATTACCTCAACTTCGGGACTATTTCCTCTGCCGGGATTCGGGCTAAAAAGATAAGCTCCATTATGAAATTGAGCAGACATATATGCTGCCACTGAAAGTGCAACCTGAACAGGTCGCCCATCAGGTTTGCGTGTTATAGCTCGAAGAAAACCGCTTGAGCCATCAAATAAAAGTCTCATTCGATGATTTTCTAATTGAACGTTTCCTGGTTCGATGCGACGTACGGTAAATAAATCCTCTCCGCCTGAAAAATTTGATAACCTTTTGATTAAAAGAGATGACCGAATGATAAACAAAAGTGATAGATGGAAGACAATAAAATTCAAAAGCAAAAATATGTTTTTCGGTTTTCTCTTTGCCATTAGTTGCATGAGTAATTAGTCTAATTAGGAATAGTTTTATAATCAAATTTTTGTAGTTTATTATCATAGACTGTCATCCATCAATTAGCCTTAATAAATTTATATAAATGAAGTTTGTTCCATACGTTTAAAACAATCCAGCAAATGTGCGGTATATATATCCAAATTTTGGCTATCAATAAATCTGCCTAATTTCAAACTGTTGGAAAATGCTCCGAATAACAAACATAATTTCATTATTTGGAATTGATAGATAAGAATGGCACTGACATTTTTTTTATGTTTAACATTTTACTGCTTTATTTATTTTTATAGGAAAGTGTGGTTTATTTTAATTTAAATTAATATCCAATTAAGTTGACAAACTTAAATAAAACGAGTAGTTAATATGCTACTTAATAAAAACAATTAAAAGTGAATTAACAGAATATACTCGTCTGGGGATCATTAATATATTACAAAATGAAATATTAATCCTTCCCTTATGAGCGTGTTAGTAGTGTCCAAGAGTAATATTTATTTATGAGTCATAAATGAGGAATAATCTAATCTAAAAATAACTCATAAAGAAGATATAATGGGTCAGTGCTATATCTTATTCTAACATATAAATAATGCTATAATTTTTATTCTATTATTGTTTATTATATATGTTTACACACATGTTTAAAGCTCTCTCTCTCTCTCTCTCCTCTATGCGATTTTTGGATTTTTTTAGCAAAATTCTTTTGACAACATATGATTTAATTATTGTGAATAAAATTTTCTGCTTAGGGAAGAAAGCAAACTATGTTTTCAAATAATGTCAAGAATTCTAACCACCGTAATAAGGAAAAAATGCCTATTCTATGATTATAGGTGAGAAAATAATAATAATAAAACTAAATAAATACATACATGTAATTTAAAAAAGATCTCCCTCCCCACAGTAATGAAAAAGTATATTGCATATCAATTTTAAGATTGTGGGTTTTATTTCCATTAAAACCGATAAAAATTTAAGTTAAAAATTTTTTCCATATAAAAATAAAATGTGTAGTATTAATGACGGAGTTTCTTATTTTGTTTGGCATTGGAGAAATATACAATGTTTACGATATTCGTATTTATTGTATTTAAATTAGTTGTTAAGTTAATATAATATAAATAAATCAATTTTATCACTTAGGAGCGAATTACTGGCCCTTAGATTATGAAGCAAAATCTTTAAGGGACAGGGTAACTTTTATCTTTTAATAAATCTTTTAATAAAGGGTAGCTTTCACTAGTTTCTTAATAATATTTGTACTTTTATAGCTTTTTTTTTTACTAATGTCCAATTTGTTTATTTGGCCTCCTCTTAGTTTTCACTACTAAAAATATTCACTTATTATTAGCAAAGAGTTGTATGTGACCTGCTTGGCACTGTGCACAATAGACGACAGCACGGCCTGCAGCCGCTGCTGGTGCTCTCTCAACTAAATATCGCACGACAGCCAACGCTGGTAAATCGGCGAGGAAAGTGAGCTCGAAATGTCCCCGGGACATCGCCACCGGCCGGGCAGTATAATTCCAGACGGGATTTAATTGAGCAGGAACTATGCCACCATCAGGGCCACGAACACGAACATCAGGAGCAGTAACACGAACACGAACAACTTCTTGGCGTGGATGTGGTAATGAATTAAAGAGTACAAGTGTTCGTGGAGAATCCCGGGGAATTACCAATGGGACTTTTGCAGGAAGCCGTTCATATGATTCTCTAAAAACAAAATAAAATATAAATATATCATTGTTGAGGTAAAAAAATTTAAAACAAATAATAAATTTAAAAATTTTTAATCTTCTCTTTTAATAGTTAAAATGCATTTCGTTAGGAAAATGAATTATGATGAATTTCTTATATGAAAGAAATGTGAAATATTTTTGTTATGAGATCTTTATATATAAAATACTAACTAATAATAGAATATCAAGCCACAGCTTAGACAGTTTAATGTACAATCATGTATATTAGAATCAATACAATATTATTTCAGCTTGAGAATAATCAACAAATGTGCAAGAAACTTGAATGTTATATAATATTGTAAACACAATATACAATGCTTAAAGTTCAGTTCAATTTAGAATACATATAAAGTATTCAGTTCCACGTACAAAATTGACTGTGAATAAAGGCCGGCGAAAAAAATTGAGAATCATTGGTCTACCATAAATGAAAATAAATAAACCACAATGGAATCGAATTATATTATATTGATACCTAAATATAAGAGGATTATCTATTAGCCACCAAGCTTGTTCAGGTTAAGCAAGGCCAAGCAGAGTTGAACCTCGGGGGGCCCCGAGGGACAAGACTGTGGAACGCTCTTCGATATTTAATATGTAGATATATATATAAATTTGAAAACTCTAAATGGTCTCTGCAGCCGAAAAAGAGTATAAATCAAATAAAAAAAAGAATGACGTCACAATTAGCCTTTTTTTGCATTTTTAGTCAATATGGGCTAGTGAGGCCAATTTGACTTTAAATATTAACTATATTACTGAGGAATGTCGTATCGATGGCTACCGGCTGATGTTTTACACTCTTGTCCCTCGGATCCCAAGGTTCAACAGTACTTGGCCTGATCTCGGTGGCTGTAATTAGCTTTTTTAACAGGTCTAAGATCTATTAATTGTTGTATTAATAGATAATACTTAAAGAATTGTGACATATAAAATAGATACAACGAAAATTTTGAAATTGTCAAATTCACTAATAAACAAAAATCCAAAAATTTTTAAAGGTTGATGTTTTTTGTATTTGATTTGGTTTTGATTTAAGTTGAGTTAAAATTTATTTTTTTTACCTATCCACATCTGGCAAAAGAAAAGCGGCTGCTGGTGGAGGTGAAGGAAGAACAAGAAGTGCAGCTAGAGCTCGGGCTTGCAATTCCAATGAATGTTGTAATGCTGCGAATAATCTAATAGCATAATCATGCATCACTAACTGCTGACTTGTCCCTAAAAAAAAAAAAATGAACAATTAGAATCTCTAATTCAGAAAATGATAAAAATATAAATATATCACGAAGTTCAAAAATTTTAGCCCCACTCTAAAAATTGGAAAACCAAATGATGCATCAGCAAGTAATAAACCACGCTCTCTCACTTTGATTCCTTTAAGGAAAGGAAAAAAAAACACTCCCTTTCATACCTTCTCACCCTCTCTATACAATTCAGGCCTAGCGAGAGAAGCCCCAAATAATAGATTAGCCATAAAAAAAATTAAATAAAAATACCCATATAATTGAGATTTTTGTTACATAAAGTAATTGCAAAATTGCTTTAATTATAGACTACTAATAATGTTTTTATTAATTATTAATTAATTTTATCAATTATAAAGGCTTTTATATTTTTAATTTTTAATTTGAGTGGGCGGAGACAGGAGTTTGGCGTCGTTTCGTATGCCTATCAGCGTTTAAAAAGTAGTTAATTTTTAGCGTGTTAATTTACTTTAAAAACATTGATGTACATATATATATATATATTGATAGTTAATATACGATTAGCAAGCTCGATAACTTATAGGATGATCCAAAATCCACGTTTAAGGTGAAGTAGTTCATAATTAAAATGAAATAAATATAATTTTTATGAATGAATATAGGAAATATTTTATTAACGACTATCAGGTGGGAATAAAAATTTTCGCAATAAAATTAATAACATTTAGGAATTTTAGATTGAATGAATTTCTGCCCTGGCTTGAATACGCAATTTAGCAAACCAGTCATGAAGGAATTGTTTTAATGCGCTTACTTTGGATTTCTTTTTTGGAATATAATAATCTAAAAAAACTTTGGAATTAGAGAGTGAATATTTTAGTTGCCATAGATGCCAGAGGTCTTTTTTTTTTGCGAAAAATATAACTTTCGGTTGATAATTAAGAAGAGGTCAGAATAGAAAGAACTTTTTTAAGAAATCAATTCAAATGACCAGTAATTGCATCATGATGTTGGAAAAGAGCAAGACTTCGCCTTGCTGCTATAAGCCTTTCAAATTCTCTCTCCAGAGCAGGAACTGAGACGTTTGCAGCTCTTGAAGCTTGAAGGGCCAAAGTATAAGCAATTTCAGTAGGTCTAAGGGTGGCTTCAACTTCTCGAGCAAGAACCTAAAAAAAGAAATAAATAAAAAATTTTAATTTTAAAGATAAAAAATAAATTTCAGACAATTAATGTTTATTTTAAAAAATATCTATCTATCTATGAAATAAGATGGAATAAATATGTATAAATAAAATATGAATAAAAGAGAATTGAATTTTACATCGAAAAATATTTTGTAATTTGGTCCTCTAAAAATTAGAAAATTTTATTCATTTTTATTTTACGAATTAATTAAATTTTAGATTAAACATCCAAATAATTGTTAAAAATTTCTTTTAATTTTGATGATGAATGGTATATTCAGGAGGACCGAATCCCTTCCCTCTCCAAATAAAATCAAGACCAGATGAAAACAAATATAAGGAAAATGTGAAAATAATAATAATTTAAATAGAATTTCAAAAAAAGAAAAACAAATTTTGAATTAAATGGAAAAAAAAAAACGTCGCTACACCAGTGGGCCTATCTTTATAGCCCTTCCCCAATATGAATATGTCATATTCAGGACGAGGGAGCATCTTATAAAAATTCACTACATATAAATAGACTTTTTTATTGACTACAATTCAAAATAAATAATTTAAATATAGCTCCAAGAATGTAGCTAGTGGGGGGGGGGGGGGGGGGGGGGGGACTTTTTGACGATAAAGAAAGAAAATATTTT
>JAAAKE020007352.1:0-11038 GCA_010014785.2 Anisolabis maritima
GGGAAATGGAAAAAATGATTGATTTATATCCGTCTTGATATATCAGGTAATGAGAAGGTGAGTTTATTATCTTTATTGGTTAAAGCTTTTCGCAAAAAAAAAAAAAGAAAAAAGAAAAAATAGCAAATTGAGTGATGATGATGAAAGTAAAAAAAATCTAATAAAATTGAAATCATATATTGTTTATGAATTATGAATTTCATGGGGTATTTTATGATTTTTTAAAAACCTTATTTCTCCATTTATTTTATCCTCTTAAATAAATATAAATTTCACATTTTCAAAAATAATGAATATTTAATGAGATGAAGTTTGTTTTTGTTGATTGCCAAGGTGTTTATGTTTGAAAAAATTTTGAAGAGAGAGAACGGGGAACTTTTACTTGATACCACATGTTCAGTTCTCCCCTAAGAAAAAGTAAAAAGAATCTGGTGTGACGGACGCACATCACCCAACATTCTTTTACCTAAGGTAAGGAAAATTGTGCTGTCGCACCAGATTCTTTGATTTGGATCCCTTAGGTAGACGGTTCATAGTTTTATTTAAATTTTTATTATTTTTAGAGATTTTTCTTTTTGTGTTAATCAATTATCATTATTATAAATTAAATTAATTAAATTGGCAATTAAATTTCATTTGTTATCAAACATAAGAATTAAAAATATCTACTATTAGCAAACGAGCTAATCATGAATATATCTATGTATGTAAATATCTCTAAATGTATATAAGTATATTATTTCTCGAAAACGGTTCTAACGATTTGGATGAAATTTGTTGTATTTGAAATATTAATTTGGATGCGAGGAATCGATTGCGCTAGGTTTCATCTTTGGATATATTCATTCAAGAGCTGATTAGGACTGATTAGGAAAAATTTTCAGCATCTAACGATTTTGATGAAATTTGATGTATTTATTAATTCAGGTACGAGGAATAAATTATGCTAGTTCTCATTTTTGGGTTTTTCGGTTTGTTGAAGTCTGTTTTTGACGAACTAACTTTAGGTCTTATGTCTAATTGAAAAGGTCAAGGCTTTGAAAAATCTCTATAATTGACTCTTCTCATTATATATTACATATATATGTAAGAGAAAGTAAAAATACCAACCTAAATCCCAAATCCTATAAATTCATTTATTCTATGTTTATTTACCATATATACAATTTTTCACGAAAGGGGTGGCTTCTTCGGTTTGTTTATCTAAATAAATGAACCAGAAAGAGAATGGGGCAAGACAACCAAAAATGCCCAGCTTCACAAGAAAGGTGAGACAAGTTTCACTCACTCACTTTTATATAAATTTGAGGTTTATTCAAATCTGGAACGAAATACTCTGAAAAAAGAGTTACTAAGCCTATAAAATTGCAATGAGAGGATAAAGAATAAATTTAAACATATGCATGGAAATTATGATCATATTTCATTTTCATACAATAGAAAATACAATTACAGTTTTGAAATTCATAATATAAAGTCCTTCGATTGATAAATTTTAAAATTATTTCATATATTTTTGTGTGTATGGGAAAGGTCTAACTTTAAAACAGTTCAACTTATTGGTGAAAATTGATTGGGAATTATAGTCGGAGTTAAATATGAGCTGATGATCCCTAATGAATTTTGGAAAGAATCCAAAAAAGGGATTTAGGAAAAAGTCCTTATCTCTCTCTCCTCTCCAGATATTTTTCTTTTTTTTCACTTATTACTTTTTAATCGTTCAATCAAGTAATTAAGTGTCTCAAAGTTTTAAAAAGGTTTCATTGTCAACATATATAAAAGTCAAAGGATATGGATCTGCATAATTAATGAAGTTTTAAGGTTGGCCTGAATTATGTAGATGGGAAAAGCAAATACTGGTATTGAAAAAATAAAAAATTTAGACTTATCCACGCAAATAAGAATAATATATATCTCCCAGGGAAGAAGGGAGACTCAGTTTTTAGACACGCTTAGGAGAGGATGGCGAAAAAAAGGTTGGACTGACGAAACTATGGCCTCAATATTTTATCCAATTTCATTTTCAATATATATTTTAGTGAGCTTTTAATCTATATTAATTTTTAGTGTGGATGTTTGAGTATTTGACCCTGTTTCTAAAATTCGTTCAAAATGACAAAGAAAAAACATGGAGTAAGGAAAAGAAAGAAATAAAAGAAGTATAAAGAAGAAGATCGATCTGAGAGTGACTGTATAGAACATTTAAATTTTAAGGCAAAATCTCATAAAAAATGTTTTTCAATGAATCTTTTTTTTTTTTCTAAAAAAAAATCAGAGAGAAATATCTCATTTAGATCAATTTTTTTTATTAATAAATAATTTCCTCTTAACTTATATAAGATAAAAGAATATACATAGTAAACTCTCTATTTATTAGAAAGATCTGAACATTTTATCAAATTAAAGAAAGCTTCGCTATGAAATTTGATAAAATCAGTTTAACTGAATTTAGTATATTTTCTGCAAATCGATAGACATTATGCTAAAAAATTTATTCCTGTTGTCTTGTAAAAATTTATCTGAATACAATACTTCCTTTTCTAAAAGAATCGTTCTGGAAATAAATAAATTTTATAATTATTAAATCATTATAAATGTAATGGAATTATAATTATATTATTGTATATAAATCTTTTTTAGCTTTGCAATTACTAATTTTAATGTATTAATATATAATTAAACATAGATAATAATTAAATTTGTTTATGATAGATATAGATGTAAGAGAAAATGAAAATAAAATAAAATAAAAATTATTTATAATAAACTAATTAATGAATTAGTGATTCCTCAAAATGAATATGCATCAGAGAATATCATAATCAGCACTTAAGAAAGTTCAAAAGTTAATGTAAAAATCTTTATATTAAGCGTCCCAAAATATATATACCTGGTATATCGTTTTGTTTTTAGAAAAATTATGAGAAGAGTTAAAATAACAATTAATTGATTTAATAAAAGGTAAAACATTATGAAATTTAATGATTTTGATTTTGATCAATATATTAATATCTATTAAAAAAAGAGAGTTTTTCCAATTTATTTTGAGACCTATATTAGAAATCTTTTTTTTTTTTTACTTCACTCTAGAGGATTATTTCCATTAATCGTTGAAACAATCGTTGTCAATAGGAAAGACATTAACAAGAAAGTTTTGACATGGTGATAACGAAGTTGAAACAAGTCGGTTTTATGGGAAGGGGAGGGGGTTGAGTGAGTGGAGGAATGGAAAATGGGAAGAAGTTGAGATGAGAGTCTGAACATGCAATCCAAAACCACAGCTCTTCGGCCATGGTCAATATCTCAAAACACACACAAACACACTTGGATTACATCCAAAGGAACACCAAAGGAATTCACTCAAGAGTTCTCTTTCTCTTTTCGAACTCCTCCAAGTGCTTTTCCTTCTTCTACTAAGCAAGTAAACTTACAACTTTTTGACTATTGATGATTCATTTCCCGTCATTAACTTTTTTCGTCATCCGTCCTCAAGTAATTTCAACTTCATTAAGATACAATTAGAAATTACATCTCTTTAGAAAGGAAAATGGATTTAGTGACAGCTATACAAAATGAGTAAGAAAATATTATACTTTTAGAATGAAAAAGTAAAAATAAATTAGGAAATTATTATTATTAAGAAATAGAAATAGAAAATGTTAAAATTAAGAAAAAATATCACTTATAGTTGGTCTCCTTACCTTATCCCCAATCTAAAACTAGTAAGGTTGAAAGATGCACCTTTCATAAACCTTTCTCATTCACAATGACAGCTCTTGTCCTTCCCCTCCAATCTATACCTCGATAGAATTCCGAAAATGGACCGAATCGAAAATAAGACAAAAAATGTCTTGAATGGCAGGCATGGGAGCAATGGTTTTTAATCCGAACCTCTCAGACCACTGGTCTGTTACTGGAGCATGTGAGAAGTACTTAGGAAAAAAAATAGCAAAGAATCAAATGAAGAAAATAATTTTCAAAATTTTTCAAAATTCTAATTAGATTTTTCAAACAAATCTACAAATTGTAAATCTTTACCAAACTAAAATAGGACATAAAAAGCCCTTCTAAGTTCACTTAGGATCCAACACTATAAAATTCATAATCCATAGGCAGAACTTTCCACCCCGCATTTCAATATTTTTGATCAAGAGAAGGTCCAGATCCTTTAAAACTAGTATCACAATTGAACGTATTGGATTGAATCGCTCTACTTCATGGCGAACCTACCCCAATTTCAGAAAAATTGCCAAAGAAATAATAAACTCGCCCTCGTCAATATATAAAAGTGAAAGTAAAGGGTAGCACATATCATTTGCAATGCCACCTAACAACCCGATTGGAGTTAACGTCACAATGCTAGCTGCAAATGAGATTTTAAAAGCTCGTCAGTCATCAGGGCACTGATCCATAATAAAACCTTTATTACTTTTATAATTGTTGCCACATAATTACACTTGCAATTATTATTATATTACTTTTATATTTAGAAATCCGATAATAACTTAAAGTGAAATATGTCAGTAGTCTTCATTGAGTTTAATAAAAAAGGCATCGAAGTTGTAAAACTTATCCTCTCTTCTGAAATAGGATTAACCATACTATACACCTTGGGTATATAAAATGAGCCCGTGTTCAGAGCTCCTATATACTTTAAAGAGTATGAATGTCATGTTTATTTTTCTTGCTCTTTTTTACGTTAATTTTCGGTATGATGTTTTCTATAATTTATCTTTTTATTAATTACATTTAATAAAGAAAAAACTCAAAGAGATTAAATAAAATTCCAGAGTCTTTATGTGATGACGTAGGATTACTATCGTATATCTATTTTTTTTTAATTCCCTTCCACTCAATTGATGAATTATGAAATTTAGTCTATGACTGGAGACAATATCTTAATTATTACCACCAAGTTTTAAATGATTTGGTCCAGTGCTGAGAACATCGTGGTTCTTAAAAAATGAAGGTTCTTTTTTCCAGTCCCTGTCATAAAGATATTTTCAAAAATTGGGGGGGGATTTTACATGATCCCCAATTTTTATTATATAATAATAGTGCGGGAAAGTAAAAATCATTAAAACGTGCCAAATGTTTCAACAAATCAAATTTATTTCGCGACCAGTCAGAGTTAAATTGAAACGCATTTTGCTTTACATTTTGAATATTAGGCTATCAAATTATGTTAAATCCTGTTCGGAATATGGAAGTAAAAATTGCCAATATGTTTGTTTAAGTCCCCAGGAGGGGGGAGGGGGGGTTGGCCATTTATAGGCCATTTATAGGCCTCTACATATATATAGTCGGGAAAGTATATCTCAAATTAATAAATTAAAGTTATGAAAACTCCTAGTCCGGTAGACCCCATATCAAACAAAGGGGAATTGGACCTCCTTCCTGGTGATAAATTATTAGGAAGGCAATTATCTTATTAAGTTATAGAAGCGGCAGCTTTATAGTTCTTGCCTAATTTTGGGATAGATTTGATTCTCTGGTCATTTAAACAAAAAAATTCATTCTCACTCTCTTTAAGGGGCGTTTAATAAGTTGGTGAATTTGAAATTAAAAAATTTTATTTTTCTATTTTTAAGCCGATACTATTCCCCAGTGATATTTAAACTTCTAATTTCCCGATTCAATAAAACGGATGTTGTTCCAATGATTATGACCTTTAGTCAACTCAAATATTTTGTTAGCGAGCTATTTCTTTAAACATGGAACATTGGAGGAAGAAAAAGTAAATCAAATTCAAACAATTTATCCAAATAATTCAGTTTTTCCATTAGAAAAAAAAAAAGATAAAAAATTAAATGGCTTACTAATCTACTTTAAACTTTGTAGTTTCATCAAAATCGAATGTCAGAAAAATAGAGTTCATATCTAATAGTGACTTATTGACCTCCCCTCATATAATAGCTTAGCCAGCATTCTTGTTCGACCTCCCCGGGTATAAAATTGTCTTTTGTATTTTCGTAGGTTAATTTTTTTGGAAGTAGTTCTTATTGGCAATTTATTTATTATTTATATTCTTTCCTTGTTTTTAGTTGATTTTTCACTTGGGAGGGAGTTCCCTCCTAAATATTATACTTATATATGTATGTTTTGATTATTGATTATCCCACATTTTAATACAGGTTCAGGTCAATTAGTGCTGTTAATTGGTTACGAAATTTCACCGCACTAAACAAAACTGCAGTAATCGAATACATAATATTATAGAAAGGCAAATACAAACAGCCCTACTATTTATTTTTAGAGAAAAAAATTATTTAAATGAACAGATTAAATTATAGGCATTTAAATTTACGACATTTGTTAAAATTTAAAACTGAATTAATTAATTTAATTAAAAAAAAAACTTCTGAAAAAGTATTCTACTATTTGCGTAGCGATTTTAAAACCGCATTAATAAAAACCGCACTAATCGTGCGATGCCTGTATTTCTATTTTATTGATATAATAAAGAATTACCAAAAATAAATTTCCTATTTTTTATTCTTAAATTTCAAAATAAGTTGTCTTTTGTAGGAGAGAGAAGAAAAAAGATTTCAAATCTTAAAAAAAATACACAACTCTAAAAAATTCAAGGGACTTTTTTTTGGTTATAACTCGAAAACTATGCATTTTTGGTTGCCAATGTATAAAGATCAGGTGTGACTAAACACACAAAACTTTCTCTGACACACCAGACTTTAGTGCAGGGTCTCATAGGAAGCCGTTCAAGCTTACAGTTAACTTCAATTTATTTTGTTTAGAAATGAGAATTTTATATGATTCACACTTTGATCGTTTTCCAAAAGATGAGAGTGGCCAGCCAGAATGAACAAGCGAGGTTCGCGTGGCTTTCAACCTTGAAAAGGGGCCTTTAAATTGAAGGTTCCCCACTATTTTTTGGTGTTAATACATTGAAAAAATTATCCACTTTATTATATGCCAATTTAATAAATTTAATTAAAATCGATAGAATGGTGTAAGAGAAATTCAAAAAAACTAAAAACGTATGAGTAAAGGGGGCCCCAACTGAGGGAAGGGGGATAAGGCTTAATACATTTCCATTTCATTTAACAAATATTTGTTTTATGAATTTTAATCAAAATCATTAAAGCAAACATTGATAAAATCGCAAAAAATCGAAAAAAAAGTGCATCAGTATTAAGTAATGGTACTCGTTGGCTTATTTTACTAAAAGCCAGTTTTTTTTTAATTTTTATTTTTTAATTATAACTTCGAAGTGGCAAATTCGTGCTTAGGAACCCAAAAAACCTAAAGAAGTCAAATATTGAAACACATACAAATTTTTTCCCTAAAAACTACCTTTTGATTTGATGGGAGTAAAATAAATATCAAACTCTTTTAAAAAAAGGTATTTTAACAAGACTTGCCTAGTTGCGTATTTTTATTTTGGAGGGGATCAAATAAATTTTCTTGATATTATAGTGATTCAGAACTTTCATTTAAACTTATTATTTTTTATAGTGATTCAGAACTTTCATTTAAACTTATTATTATTTTTTTTTTATTGAAATTGAAGTTGTGTGTTGAATTATGTAATTTTTTTCTTTGTGTGGGGGGGGGGGGTGAAACCCCGTAGGGCACCCCCTCTGAATCACGTATAGACCCTCGCTTGAGATACCAAACAAATGGGAGAAATGACATAAACAAGAGTTGAATGTGTGCTATAAAGAAAATTCTAGAGAACGCTGTAGAAGAATCGCTAGTTATCTTAAATATCAAAATTTATACTAATTAAGTTAATTGGCAAAAAAGTAAATAATTATTCTACAATATTTCTGTTATATATCTCTGTGATACCGCATTGGTGGATATTTTCGCAAGGGTGTCTAGAATTTTGGAAATGCATGCCGAAATGAGACATCTCACTGAAGAAGATGGCAGATTTAGCAGTCGAAACCAGGTTTGAGAGAGAATAAACAAAGTATATAATTTTGAATAGATATTTTGTTTTTTTTTCTAGCTGAAAAGGCCTCATTTACATTTCTATCTACAATATTTCTACTTTAATAAATTTTTTCATCGGCTAAATATTTCTAAAACAATTAAACCTTTTTTTAATATTAATCCTTTTCTTTCTTTGATTGACAGTATTCTAATAATCATCAGTATGCCTAAAGGTATTTTGTAAAAAAACCGAAATGAGAGTTTAATTAATAAAAAAATGGAAAAAAAAAAAAGATTAAAATGGGGAATGAGAAATAAAGAAAAAATGAATTGCTTTTGTCTGATATATATATTTTGAGCTAATCTTTTATTAAAATTATAAATAGATTGAAATAAAACTTATTTTAATGAAAAAAAAAAACACTTCTTCAAAGAATATAATTAACTTCCCTTCGATCAACCATTCTTGTTAATGTTTTGGCTTCCCTTAACGGCTTAAGACGAATGTCGGGATGGCTAATGCGACGTTTACTCCTGGTCACGTGCTATTGGGCGCAATGTTTAATTATGTTTTTATCTCATGGAAATGTATGAACATGTCAAAAGATAAAGTGTTATTTCAATCTAAACTTTTAAAAGGATTTATAAAAGTTGGTCAAATTTAAATATCTATATATATTAAATTTTATAGATATCCAGACTTGTTTTAAAAACAGTTTATACATGTTTAATTAGTTAAAATTGTTGTGACAATAGCTCACATTTATGTGACAATAGTTCACATTTATGTGACAATAGCTCACATTTATGAGAGACTCGGATAAAATAACTTGAATTGAATAACTGATAAAGTTTTTTCTTGATAAAACTGCCCTTATTGCACACACTCTATAGTATATAGTAGGGCTGTCCAACATCCGTTTGCGGCCCAGGGTTGTATAGAATGACATCTGATATAGAATCGGAAAAAAGTGGATATTATATATGTTTAGTGCTACTAAATTTTCTGCTTAACAACCATGATTGAAGTTTGTATACAAATTAAATTTCAAACTTAATCGAAAAAAAAGGCAAATAGACAAAAATGGACTCTAATAATAATGTAAAATTTACATCCCATTAGAAATAATGAGGTATTAATAATGGTTTTTGAATCCCTCTGGGTTTGATTGTTTGTTATTTATTCTAATAAATCCATTATTGCCAGCCTATAGGTTAGAGGTCTTGCTTGACTGTAGTGACAACCTTAATAACAACAATATTGATAGCCTTAAAAAACAAGGGATATATCCGGTGAAAAGTTATTTCACTCAATTGGATACCAATTGGTATAAATAAATGTCAGGATAATTTTTATCGTAATAAATAAATATATATATGGCCCAAGATGCTGAAAAATCCATTATTTTGTCCCAGTCTCTCCAGGGCAGATTTAATGCTCTTTCATGATCTAAGGGTCAGTGCTTCGCTTTCCGTTTTGCCATAAAATAAATTTTAATAGCTACCAATTAAATATAGACGAAGACTAATTGGTCTCATATGTCCCAAAAAGACTTTTAAAAATCGTTCTTTTTAAAACTTCTCTAAAGAATAAACTACAACAACAAATTCAAATGAATTTCCCATTTCTCTCCCTAGTATAAATGTTACAAACTTTTAAAAATATAATTTTTTAATTTCCAGGCCAATTTAAGGCCCTGAAATTCTTATTAGAGTAAAAAATTTTGACTTTTAGTCTTATTAATCATAAACCATATAAAAATATGTTTCTTATTTTGTAGCCATATGCCTAATAAATATTGGGAACAATATGCTTAATAAATATATGATTAGAATGCAAATTTCTTTCAAGATTCTTGATTACTAATTCATATTTATCCCTTACTAATAGTTCATACATAACCATGATAGAATCACTTATGAAACATCACTGGCATTGAAAACATTGATTATGCATTGAATGATTCTCTTTGAGAGCCCGGATAATTTATAGTCATTTGAGGACAAACGAACAGATGCCCCCATTAGGGGTAGATAGAGCACCTGCTCTTAGTGACCGGACAATTAGCTGGGACAGATACAAATACTTGACCTGAGAGGGATTTTTTCCTCTTACAAGCAGAAAATTTAATGACGAAGAAAATGTTAGCTTATGTCTTAAGAACATCACTCTCTCTCTAAAAAAAAAAAAAGAGAAAAAAAGTTAAAGATCAATTAAAAGAATAGCTTCTACTCTTTACTTTTTCTGTAATTGAGAGAAAGATATTTGAACAATAAATCTGACAAGCTTAATCTCGCTTTGCTTCGTCCAATATACTCTATTTATCAAATAAAAATTTGATTTTGATAATTTAATAAATGATCTTTAATTTCACCTTCAATTTATTATGTTATAGGTATTTTTTTTTTAAATAAATCGTCTTCGACTAGTCGGATTGTTATGAAAAATAGTCCAAGTCCGAAGAAGATATATCACCAAATTTCAAAAAATTTGTTCCATACGATACTAGGAAAATCTGGGTTCTTGTAAAATTTTGTGTGGCCCGATTCACTCCAAAATTTAATAGCTTCTTAGATTACACTAGGGGGAATAAATTTAAAAAATTTCATCCATTTCTGATGAATGGTTCTAAAAATATAAAGTCATCAAAATGTAAAATAAAAAAATATTTTTTAAAATTGGTGCATCCATTTTTCATGATCATAATACTTCTCCCTACTTCCTATAATAATGCGGGAAAATAAAATGGGTAAAAAAAAAAATAAAACATTAAACTAAAATAAAAAAAAATTGAAAAATTTAATCATTTTGGGCTTTGAATGGGTTATAAATTAAAAACATGTTAAACCCCTTTCCTTCTTTTTTTGTCTGGTAAGTAGAAAGTGTTATAAAATTTAAATATTTAGAGAGAGGATGAATTGTGGCTAGGCTACCAAAGTACATTAAATTAAATGATATTTGGGCTAAGCCTCTAGTTGTAGGAATGTGCAATCAATGTGAATGATTAGAAGGGTGAGAGAATCCATGTCTCTCTCTCGCTCGTTGGTTTTAGTTAATTCATCAAGAGGCTTTCGGTGTGATGAATTAACTAACGAGAGTTCTGATTTGCACTCTTCTGAAAACTGCATACATTTAGCC
>JAAAKE020007363.1:0-11038 GCA_010014785.2 Anisolabis maritima
AGTCATTATTAATCCTAGATAGATAACCATGAGATTCACATATTCCTTCGTTTTTATGGATAACAATCATTGAAAAAATTAGAAATTTAATTATTAATTTTGATAAAAAAAAAATATTAAAAAAAATTTTTTTTAATGATTAAAATTTTCTAAAAAGAATAAAGATCTGTAGAGGCTTGAAAATTAAGTTCGAAGGGGTCAAAGAATTTCTTGAGGGCAATGACATATATTTAACGCGTACAATGAGATGCATAAATTTTTCTTTTTTGTATCCTGGAACCCAAATGACCAACTCGCTAATGGATTTCTCGATTAATTGCTCCAGAACTCCTCCATAGTGGAGACCAGTTGTTAATTTAGATTTAACAATTGTGCTTGCTTGACAATTAATCGAAAAAATTTATACACCTCATAGTACGCATTAAAAATACGTCATTATTATTATTACCTTCAAGAAATTCTCTGATCCTTTCAGAATTATCGATTTATCAAGTAACTAAAGATATTTATCAATAATAAAAAAATATTTTTTTTTTAGCCAAAACCAAATAAAAATTTTATTTTTTTAATGATTATTATCCACTTTTACAACCATTAATGACTATTGATATTTTAATTTTAATATCACGCTTGATGTATGCAGCTCTTGTCAATATTTCAGTTCATAAGTACGCCTTGGCAAGCCTGGCACATCATGTTTAGAGACCAGTTATAAATCATGCGTTTAATTATTTATTTTTAACCCCTTTTAATTAATTAATGTGAGAGTTTATGGTCAAATACTCTCCAGATTCCAAATGCACTTTTATTAAAAAATTAATGCTCCCATCAAATAATAATCTTATCATGATATATTTATAAATGTATAATTATATAGCATTAAAATTTTTTAGTTTACACAATTAATCTATTTTAATATCTCTCTCTCTCTCTCTGGGACGTTACTGCTACTCTTTACTGGGGCGACCCATCTTATCAGTTAAATAAAATTGAATTTAATAAAAAGTATTTTTTTTTTTTATAAATTACTTTTCGAATTATTCTCTAACCTTCTTGAGGCATTAAAACATTTTTGACAGTGAGTTGTGAAATATTTCGGTTAACCCTTAAAAGGACATCATAACCAATTTTATTTACATTGCGTGTAGCAGAAATTCATCGTTTTTACTTGCTGTAAGGAAGTCAACACAAATGACCAACTCACTAATGATTTTTTGATTAATTTCTTCTAAAGCCTTCCACCTCACTTGTTAATTCCTAGCTGTCAATGAGTAGTTAGTTCTAGAGTAATTAATCGAAAAATCCTTTAGTGGACTTGTCATTTGGTTTGCCACCTTCGAGCAAATAAAGATGAATTTCTAATAAAATATAAATCCTAATTTGAATCATATAATTTTTAAATAAATATATATTATTAAAAAATAAACAACTAAGTTGCAAAACTTTTCTACTTAGTAAGTCCAAAACAAACTCACGCACACACATTGCTAGTCAGATTTACCAAATAATAAAATATTTAAATAATACATTAATTATTTTATATTTCTTTATTCAAATCTCAGATGGCATTTTTTGTTAACTCTCAATTCAATTTTATTCCGAATTTGCGGAAATATCGAGTCCCATTTAAGGATTATAGTGAAAGCCAAGAGCTTAGAACTAAATATGCCATGTCCCCACTTCTATATTTTATAACTCTAATTTATTTGAATTTGAAATATAAATTAAATTAAAATGATAAATGAGTTGATCTATTTCAAAGTTTTAATTAAATGTTCTTTGTGAATATACATTTAGGCTAAAAAATATGAAAAAATATTTGAGAAATAAATAACCTTCAATGATTCATATTGAGACTATTTTGGTTTAAACGTATATTTAAAAAAATATATATATTTTTAAAATTAGGTCTTGAAATAACGTGCTGCAGCGTTTGTTTTTTCAAAAAAAGTGATTTATTCAGCTATCAAAATAACGTTTCGACACATATTTTTG
Source organism: Anisolabis maritima (assembly GCA_010014785.2). Lineage (NCBI taxonomy): Eukaryota > Metazoa > Arthropoda > Insecta > Dermaptera > Anisolabididae > Anisolabis > Anisolabis maritima. Next base: position 1,996 of record JAAAKE020007363.1, read on the forward strand.
TCTTTATCAGATCTCTCAGGTGAGAGTCACTTTCAGCGAATATGTATTCACTAAGGACCTCGCAAAATCTTTTTATATCAAGTAATTGAGACTCTAGAGATCTGATGAAGACAAAAATATGTGTCGAAAGGTTATATTAATAGGTGAATCAATCACTTTTGAAAAAACAAAGGCCACAATACGTTATTTGACAACCCAATTAAAGCTAAACTTTCAGCCTTATTCGCTTTATTTCCAAAAAATATTTTTAATTTTATATAAAAAAAAAAACCTACTTTCAAGGTCTTGGAGAATAGGAACTGCCCGCTCCCTCAAATGATATCGTTTAATACCGTACTACTTTAGATGAGGGTAATCAGACGTCTTCTTTTTACTTACTCGTTTATGTAGTATAGGAAAAGAATTGTAATCCAATCGTCCAACATTAAAAATTGAAATTACAGTGTCCCTCTTTGTTCTTAGCTATCGAACTCTAACATATTATTTTTCTTTTTGCCTAGTCATCCTTAGACTTTATTGACTTATAATGAATTTTATACCAATAATTTGGGGTCGGTTTTTTCAGTAGAATAAAATTTTTTCAGTTCAATAAAATCGTTTTTCCGGCCTCTTTTTTTTTCAAATTTCATATCTGGTCACCTATCTTATATTCATAGCTATTTGATTTCTCCCATCCATAATTCTCAATCCATTTCATTAATATAAATTGCTCAAGATGCAGAAATATACTAACAATATAAAGAAGAAAAGAAGAGGTTACAGACAGGGGTTTCTCCTACTCGTCGCATGCGTTTTATGTGATTAATTGAAGGCTTGAGGATAACAGTTGTTTGGTCTTGGACTAGGAATAAAAACCTCACAGGTGGAGTAATTTTTTCCATAGTGGGAGCAATCTTTTGATTTGATGCAAGTAAAATTTCTTTCGGGGGGATATATTTAATCTCGGAATGTGGAGAGGCGAGCCTTTCCTCCTTATAAAGATCTAATAAGGTATGCGTCGTTGTGATTCGTTTGAATGGCATTTGTGGTTTTATCTTTTGGCCTTTTAGAAAGGCGAAAATTTGGAAATTGCAATTGTGTAATTTAAAGTTTATCAAAAAACTTGCAACCACTTGTTCTATGACTTCCCTCGAGTAGAATAGGAATTTGTAAATTTGCTAATCTTTTAGTGATCAAATGTTAAAGATATCTCTTAATTCATTATTTTCTAAATATTCTCTAAAAAAATTCTTTATTATTTATTATTATATTCTATTAATATCATATATTTTTTTTTTTCCAATATTAGAGTTGCTTAATTTTTCAAATGGTAGTTCTAATTAATAGAACGACTTCAATTCCAATATATTGAAAATTAATATATCTGACAAATAGGAAATGAACCTTTTTTCACCCATAAATTATTAAATGGTTTTATTGATCATTTGGTCAATATAAAGTATGATAAATTGTTCATTTTAACACTTTATCTTAGAAAATATAATAAAAATCTGCATAAAACGATCTCCATTGAATAAGAAATATTTTTATTTCATTTTCTAATAATAATAATAATAATAATTATAAAAAATTTAGTGTGACTAAGAGCATATCAAACAACTTTCTATTACTTTGATTAGGCAAGAGAAAGTGATGTGCTTTCACACCAGGTTTTTATGTGTTGCTTTATATTTTTTCTATATGCTAGTATATCAATTCTCGGCATGTAAATAGTTGTACTACCAATTTTTTCATTCCAAATTTATCCCAAAGAAAATATATATACTCACATGCATCTGGTGTGACAGCACAACACACTAGTCGCATGCGATTATAAAATAATATATTCGCATGTCACCACACGACACCACACTCTTGGGCATGATCACATAGCCAATAAGTGAAGATGGACCAATAAATTTTTTTCGAAACGTTTCCTTTCGGCTTTTGGCATCCAAGCACCTCTTTTATGCTGCAATCTGTCTTCTACCTCGTTTATAATTTATTTTAAGCACAGTCAATTTAATCAATATTGTTAGAGCGGTTTAAGAGAAAATCACCTAGATAAATATGCCTATAATTGTATCCGGACCACTAATCTTGTTTATTATATATCGCTTAAAAGTCTATATGGCCTCACAAAAAAGAAACGACATGGGAATCTAACTTAAATATAAAATTTCAGCCTCGAGCAGCTTTTCATTTTTAAGAAATCTTGTTACATACACACACAGACCATTTTGTGGGACCTATTTTTACTTTCTCTTACCTAATATTTAGTGAGAAAGTATTGCGATCGCAAAAAAAATCAATGTCGAGATTTTTTTCAACTCAGGGGACCTCAAAACATGTATTTGAAATGTCGTTGAAATCTAGATTTTGTTTTTTAAATAAATTTTTTGTTTACAATTCTTTTTCGGCACGTGAGGCCATTTAGATCGTCCTTATTTATTTCTTGTATTAATTGGTAGCCAATATAATATAAAAAAATTTAATCGCTCCGGACCGAAAACCAACCACTGACCTTTGGTATGTGAGGCAAAATCTCTACCTCTCGATCAAGGGAAAGGGCTAATCAACTTGACATGATTTGCATACTCGATAGGGTTGTAGAGCGGCCATCTTATATTCCCATAGAATAGCGATGTCCAAAAAGGGTGGGAAAGTGTGGCAAGTTGGTTGTCTATTTTTTTTTATTTATTTTAGAAACTATTTATTAACAAAATGCAAATTTGTTCTTGATTAGAAAGAATGTCTTCATTTTAAATTCTTCTACTAGTCCATTCAGATCAAGTTGCCAAACGGTAATTAATAGAGTTCAATTATCTGGATTGACTTTAGCTCTAAAACTCAGTCCTGATGTTCTTTCCCTGACTAACGTTTAATTAATGAATGCACATCAGCAGCCCCTTGTGGTCCAGATGTGCAGTCCTCATTTCCGATTCGCTTTAAACCGAGATAGATAGATGGATGGATGAATGCTCTGTAAGCCTAACTTAACTCAAGTAAAGCTAACAGAATCGCTATAGTGGAATACAAATTAAACATTTGGCATAAAGAAATTCTATTTGGGCCATTAATTATATCGTAATATATCGAATCGTATATGACGAAATATTCTCAGCTATTAATCTTGAAAGAATGATTTATTTAGGAATATCCGTTATTGAATTTTTTTAATAAACCAAATTTAAAAAAATAATTGATTAAACCTGAGATTCCGCTACTTGAATCTCACCCTCAACGTGTCAAATATTATATTTATCTGTCGAATAAAAAAATGAATTTTTTAAAAGTCTCTTTCGGTGTCTGGGGCTATTTAGACTCTCCCCTTTATTTATACCAAATAGTAGCCTCTATAAATAAATTTTTGTCACTCAGGGCGGGAAGCGAATTATTGACTTTTGGAACGAGAAGCCTTTCTTTACTTTTGCACCAACGAACAGAGCTAAGATATTGAATTAAAAAAAATATATATCAAATAATTTAAATATTAATTGATTTTCGCAAATTAGAACGATTTAATTATGTTAATATGAATGTCGCAAATGTTTTTTTTTTTTGTTTCCAAAATCTTATTGGGATTCAAAATTTATTAACTCTTTTGATTTGATAAATTTAATTATCCAAAAATTAGATATACCCAACAATAATGATAAATTAGTGTATATTCTTACAATCACTGATCTAATTTTACCAGCGGGTTGGATAAAATTAGCTCTCACTTTGGGGACCCCTGAGTTATACATTTTATTAAGTCGCTTTTAAAGTAGAATAATTATTGATAATAACAAATAGTTTAGGGAGAAATTAAATTAAATTTTTTTATATATAAATTAGTTAATGACTTTTCTTATATGTATACTATTATTTTAAATTACATTTATGGGTATTTTGGAAAGTAAAAAGAACATTTTGAATAATGAATATTATAACCAAATGTTATGAATATTTATAATAGTGGTTAAAAAAAATTTTAACTTAATTAATTGTTTTTATGAAGGTGAGGGGCTCTCTACCGAAACGTCATCAATTAATAAAATAAATATTGGTTTATTCATTTATTCATCTCTTTTCCTAGGGGATAAATATAATAACATCTACTTAAAAATTTATATATTATTAATAATTTATCATTTTGATAAATCGATTGCCACAATGAAAGAAATTCTGCTCTTTTTTTTCATTAGTTTACCTTCCAAAAATATAATTAAGAAAAATGCGATTAATGATTCCGAGCACCGGATTATTTTAATTTCTAATAATAATAATTTTTCAAATCTATGTTTTCTTTTGAGGAAGGAAACGCGATCCCACCCCAATATCCTGCAAATCATGACCACATAACCACAACTTGTCAGTCCCTGAAGAGCGAGAGATATTTAATTTTAAAACTATTTTTTATATTATTTTTAACATCCTCTTATACCCCGTTTAAACTTCTTTTTATAGTGCTTCTTATTCAGTCAATCTTTTTTGTTTAATTTTTTCTTCGAGTATCCTCATTAAATAGATGAGCAAAAATAATAAAAGGGAAAGTACAACAAGTTGTTAATTTTTCTTATGGAATTATTATAATCTAATGTTTATATACCATTTAAGATGAGAAAGTAATCTTTAACTTCTAAAACAAAAGGTAAAATTAACACTTGAAGCATATCTATTTATCTTTAGATTACATAAGATTTATTCCCTCTGATATTTTATTATTCTACCATAAATTTTGTCCATTAGTCTACATTATAATAAAACGAACCTTTTACTACAATTTAATTGACAATGATGATTTTTAATTGCTTACTTGAGAGACACTGGGAATTCTTGTTTCATTTAAATGCTGAAATTATTGCATATATATATATATATATATATATAACTCGCGAATACTTATTCTCTTTTTCTCCGAGATTAGTCTGTCTTATAATTAATGACGTATTTTTAAACGATGTTCCCTTTTCCATTTAATCAAAAATATTTAACTTCTCCATCAATGTTTATTATAGCTTCTAAATGAATGTGCGAGGTGATTCTGGGTTAGGGTTGTTTGTTAGAGACGAGAAAATTGTCTTTTGTTGACTTTATATATTTACAATGTGATGGCCTCAAACTGTTAGCGGGAATATTTGGATTAAAGTTGTCAAAGTTAACACAATCTAATGAAGAGAAGAAAAAGAAGAAAATAAAATATAAAAATGATTCAAGAATTGAAAGGAATTTAATAAAAATAAAATTTTATTTATTAAATAAATAATAACCGAAAGAGGTGTTGATAATTACAAATTAAATAGGGATGTTGGTTCGAATCCCTAGCAAGACAGATTAAAAATATATTTAATCCATTCGAAAACAATTATAAATAAATAGAGGAATGATTGTATTTTAAATAAATCGTTTTCCCGCTGGAAGGTAGGCAAACTAAATGATCAGGTCCCGGACTGGATTTTTCGATTAATTGCTCCAGATCTGCTCCAGAAAGGACTTAAAAAGTCCTAACCTCACCCCCTCCCCTGGTGGAGCCTCAGATCACAAAAAACTTCAAAATTTTTTATTTAATTGAGAATTGGAATATGTATTAAAAAAAAAGAGTCATATGAATTTTAATTATTTTATCATTTCCTTTGCAAATCAAAAATGCTAAAGGGAGAGACTTGAAATTTTACTTCGAAATAGAAGAAAGTTCCTACGTGATATAAGATAATTACAAACTCAGGCTAATAATGATCATTAAAGGGGAGGATTGGTATATTTTTATATAATAGATTGTTATTTCATTTCTTTATTCTACAAATTGTTTGATTATTTGTTTCTACTTCTAGGATCCGTCTATTATTCTAATACTTGCATTCATTTTTTTGTCATTAATTAAAAGATCTAATTATTTAAGCTCAACTCGACCAAAATAAATCCATATAATATTTGATATATTTTTATTTGCTTCTGGTGGCCTAGAAGTTGAAATTTTGTATGGAATTTCCTTTATCCATTTATAAATGGAATGCATTCCGAAAGATAAATGGAACTGTCCTAAATTATGTAAACAAAAGCAAAATGCATATTATTAGTAGAGAATTTAAAAATTATAGCGATTTACATTCATTTATACATTTCTTTTATTTGAATAACATTTTGATTGAGAATGCGAGGATATTAAATCATCCTGAAGTGGAGGGAGGCTTCATTAAAAAATACATTTAGAGAGAAACACTTTTTAAAAAATTCATGAATTTTTGTTAGTTAATCTTTTGATTATTAAGTTTAAAAAACATTACAATTACATTTCAAAAAGAATATTCTTTATTACTCTTCACTATGATTTTAATAGAGGGGCACATTTAATGATCATCAAAAACTGACCTCCTTCGAATTAAAAAAAATATATATTCTGATTTATTTTGGCTTATATATTTGCAACATTGGAAAGATTTAGAATAAAAAAAAAAATAAGAATTTTTGAGAATCGTAAATTTCTGAAAATTTTTTAAATTTGGAAATATGTATTTGTTTTAAGTTTTTTCAGCTCAGTTCTTATTTAAATTAATTCATAACCAATATTATTTAAATTTTTATTCCTCCGGATGAGAGCGAACCAATGACCTTTGGATAGGTGAAGCAAGACATCTGCCTCTGTTCCAAGGGAGAGGGCTGGTAATATTAATATTATTTGGCCATAAACACTTTTTGTCCAAGTTTTTGTATGGAAGAGGGTTGGCTCTTCGTAAAAATTAGGTTCTTTTTCTGATATATTGATTTTTATTTCTGAAGAGAAATGGATGCCACTTTGAACCATTATTGTACCTTAAAAAGGATTGAATATTTTAGAACCAAATCAGGAATGCAAACATTTTTATTAAGACACTTATTTTTTTTCTTAATCTATATAATTTTAGCTTTCCTGAATTTTTCTCTATAATATTTGAAAATTTTTCATGAGACGTGTATTTTTCCCTCTTAATAATAATCTTTTCACTAGAATCGAGTATTTTTTTTATTTATTATAAAAGATTTTGCCAAACTCATAATAATCATAATAAAATACCGATACGGAAAATCTCCCTCAACATCCAAGATCTTCTTTTTAATCTTGGGATTAAGTTGCTTCTAAAGGTTTGAATGCAAATAAAGCCAGGAATAGCTAGAAAGGTAAAAATAAAATATTCAACCGAAAACGCATATCACTCAACTTTCTTTTACATAAAGTAAGTAAAGCTGAGTGATGTGCTCTCACACCAGATTTTTTGTGTTGAGTCTCTAGGTAGCTGTACTCTCTTCATCTCTTTATAGAACAATATATAGCCAATTTAATCAATATCGTTAGAGTAGTTTAAGAGAAAATAACAAAAAACCCAAAAACGTACAAAAATAAAGTGACTCCCAAAGAATTTTTTTGTGGGGGGGGAAGAGTTAATACATTTCAAAGACCATCTAATAAATAATTGATATATGAATATTAATCAAGCGAATTTTGAGAAAATCGAAAAAAAAGTACATCAATAAAGTATTAGTATTTTATTGAGGTAAAGCGACGTGATTACCTAGCTTAAATATAAAATTTCAGTCTCGCACGTTTTTTCGTGTTTTAGAAATCTTGTTCACACACAAAAATAGAGACCATTTTTGTAGACTTAAGGGGACTTCAAAACGTGTATTTCCATCAAAATCTTGGCCGATTTTTTTTTTGCGATCACTTTCACACTATATATTACATATATATAGTAAGAGAAAGTAAAAAAGCTACCAATAAAAAATTCTAAATTATTTAATAAGTAACAGTAATAAGTATAATAAGTATATAATAATTATAAGACATCCAACAATCATATGTCATTTTCTTTCGACTCTATTCTTTTTATTGATACAATACTCGGAATTTATTATAAAAAGTTTAGGATAGGAATCCCCAGATGCCGCCAGATGATAATAAAAACAAGCTATTCATCATTTTGTACGCCAATCGCGCACTTTCTCTACATCTGGGCGTTCCTATCCGAAACTCTTAATTAAATACAACAGTACAAAATCCTTGAGTTTGGTTTTCCGTATATAACAAATTCTTACTAGAAGTTCCAAGTAAGAAAATTAAAATTCACACATGGCTAAGTTGACGTTTAGGGGTGTGAGCATCCGCATGCGGAAGCACCTTGATTTAAGGATTCCACTCCTTCGTGGCAACCAATCAAGAAACTCCAATTTAAGATAAGATGAATTTTTATCGAATCTGGTTAGCTATTAATCAATAACATTTCCGAAGAGAGAAGACAAGCCGGAATCGATTGGAATTTAAATAGTTAATTTACCCTCCATTTTATTGAATTAGGTCACAAATGGATTCCAATACTGACATGAACCCAAACCGCTCATTTTACTTCCACTTTTATTTCTACCCGAAATAAACCAAAAAATAATTCTCTTTTCGTCAGAAAATGTATTTTTATCCATTTTTGTATAAATATTTTTTTAAGATTTATTGCATTTTTCCATTTCTTTGAATATTAACAATATATATATATATATGAGTAGTTAACTACAAAATAATTTTTTTTCTTTTAATATTTGCAACTAAATATATGTTTATTCGAATTAGTCTGTCCAATCCAAGAATTCGAAAAAATCTACCCTTACTGCCCCTACTAATATCATTCAAACCAATTATAACGACGTCTCTTCCCTGGGATACCGCTTCTTTAGATCTATTTTTATAGGAAAGGGAAAATAACTCGCATCATTCTTCCCTTCCTCTTTGGAATTCCCAGAGCGGACGAAGTATAATTAAATCTCTATACATTTTTTGCATGTTTAAATTTTAAAATTTAATTAAATATTTTGGTCGAATGGTCTTGAAATAACTTTTATATTCACCTGACAAGATCGTTGTATGTATCTTTCACATTGTGAATCTACATAAAAATAAAATAATAATTAGATGTCCATGTCCTGTATTTTTTTTTATTCAGGTCAGGAATCTAGGCCATGTTTTTAAATACATATATTACATATGAAAACAAAACAAAACATAATTAAAACAATAAAGCAACATGGTAATAAACATAATTTACAACTTTATGTT
>JAAAKE020007374.1:0-11038 GCA_010014785.2 Anisolabis maritima
GTTATAATTTAACATCTTTTACCTTTTACAGTTTTAGGTGGAGATCAAATATTTGAACTTCACGTAACGGCTCGGGATTAAAATTTTCATTTACAAAATGTAATTATATCTATATATATTTGAAGTCATGTCTTTTAGAGAATTTTCATAGGGAGAGAAAATGATGTGTTATATTCAGTATTTTGTTCAAAAATTATATTCTTATTAATGGAAAATTAATGAAAAAAAAGCATCTATTTTTTTTTTATTTACTCTGCATTCCGATTGAGAACCAACTTAATAGCCAAAATTAAATCTTCATTTCTGGCTCCATAGCAATTTTTCATACAAACAGAATAATAATATTTTTTTAAACTTATTCTTACTGCAATAAAGAGAAGAGTCTGTTAAATAAAAAATTTAAACTCATAATAATCAAGTTATTTGGGTAATCTACCTTCTAGAATAGGAATACTAACTTGGGGATCGTTTTCTAATTTTATTAGTCTTTCTAAAAGTACACATCAAAATCTCAACATTTTAATTATTTTAGAAAATTTATATATCTAAAATACTGTATATATAAGCTTGTAGATATAGATAAAGTAAATCAATGACAAACTTTTCACTTGAGATCTTACATCTGAATTTATAATATATTCATTTAATTCTTTGAACCCTTTAAAACTTTTCCAAATGCAAAGTTGAAATGTATTTACAAGAGTGGGTCTTAATTAAAACTTAATTTATTTCTTTAATTCAATTCATCTTCCTCTTTATTTGGTCGTTTTTTCGTTTGGATCTCTTTTTATGATTTCTTTAAAATAATAATAATTAAAATATAATTAATAACATTGATGATTCCAGGTGGAAATTCCTTATTGAAATTTGAAATATTTTCTTTAGAGAAATAGGAAAAGTTACACTTTTGAAAGTTCTCAAAGACTATTATCATTTAATATATAATATCTAAATGCAATACATTTTAAAAGCAAGTAAAAAAGAAGGTTGCCTGCCTCTTGTGTTAATTGTAACTGAGAACCACCTCGGGAAAAATTCTCTTCGTTATAAAAAAATTCCATCAATTTCGTTTACCGGTTCCTGACTTGACACTTGCAGAAATTAGTTCGAGTTAGTTTGTTAGAAGGTAGACAACTCTGATCAACTAATGGATTTTTCGATTAATTTCTCAAGACCCTAGAAATTAATAACTGAACAATGAATCGAAAAAATCCATTAGTGAGTTGGTCATTTAGGTTGCTTACCTTCCAGCAACCAAAAATGAACGAATTATTTAACCAAAATCAACTCTAGTCATACTTGTGAAAATTCTCTACCCTATAAAAAAATCCCAACAAAATGCGAATTTTAGTTCTCGAGTTTATGCGTTTCAAACTGAATTGTGCCAGCCGTTCCCCTAAATGGAAGGTTATTCATAATATATCATCCTCAGTCACTAGAGCTGGAATGAGAAACAACATTTAAAAAACACAACTTTGTTGTTGACTGAATTCCTCTATTTGCACATATCTCTGATCTACGGACAGCCACCTATCTCATCATGATTCTTACTATGATATTTTCCCCCACCCAGGTTCCCAACCCCCCATATTCTAACTTACTTTTAGCCTAAAACCTATAAGATGATTAATAAACTGTAAAATATATGGATTTTTTATTTTGCAAATTTCTTATTTTTATTTTATTTTTTTAATATTCTCATTTAAAGTATTAAATATTTTTTCTGTCTCTTCGCCATCTGAGGCTATAAAGACATTAAACGATATATATTTATAACTACATTTTTACGATATTAATTATCCATTATAATTATTATATTTTATTTATTTAAATCAATTGGTATGCAATTTGATTTAAATAAATTTTCATTAGACTGGGGACCGTACCCACATCTCTTGACTTTTAAGGTTATATATTAATATTGACCCTGTCATTATATTTAATCTCTCGTCCAAGGGTGGGGTTCTATATGAATTTGAAGCATTATTTTTTATTTACACCTATTTACTTTACATATTTATATTATTTTTCCGTTTGGTGAAATTCATAATTTATCCCTTTTCATTATTAAGAACCTTTAAAAGAGATAACAATCAAACCATCTCCCATCCTTTCTCTCTTCCATACAAGTAAGCACTTCGGAAACGTTCGACTTTCTTCGCCAAAACTCGGAATGAGGCGACAATTAAAACCAACGGCAAGGCGCCGCCATTTTTAGCAACTCAGTAAGTGTACTGGCTTGAAATATATAACCACTGAATTTTCATCTCTTCTCAATCTACATGAACCAATGATATTTATCTCATCCATTCCATTTCATCCAAGATTCTCCTTTCATTTCAACCTCGAATTCCAGGTATTTTATTTTATTTTTGTTTTTATTTCATTAACTTTCCATTATTATTATATAAAGATAATATGAAAATTCACACTAAACCAAAAAGTATTTTCAAATTATTTAGATTAATATACTCAAATAATTCTTATAAATAAATATTGGTTAATAATAATAACATAAATAAGTGACTCTTCTTTCTTTCCTTCTTATAACTAAAACTTCTCCCTCTTTGCAATCACTTGAAAGGCACTACAGGCAACGCCAAAAAGAAGTAAACAACCTAAAAATTTTTAAATCTTGTATAATATTTCTTAAAGAAATTTCAAATTTTAATAAATCCATATTTCGAAATAAAAATTATTTCTTTCATTTATAAAATATGATTATTATTTGTAAAGAGATAACAGAGAAAAAAGCTTTCTCCTTTATCAGGACTACATGTAAATTCATATAATTTTATTATTTAATTTCAAAAAAAAATTTCCTACCATCTTTGAAAAGTTTTATTTTAATTTAATCCTAGCAAATTTGAAGGAAATATATAGAAGAGGTATTATATAATAACTTGATGCCAGAGGAAATCCCGCTCCTCGTCCACTCTTATAAATGGAAGAGTCATGGGCAGAGACTAGCCTCATTTTTAAGGGGGAAATATTTTGCTGACAATGTTTTAAAGTGAGGATTAAGATATCTAAGGTTCCGAAAATACCTCAAGTGTAGCCAGAGGGTAAAGGTCAGTTTGGAAATTTATTTCAATTCTTTTAATATTTATAATTTTATAAAAACTTTACGCTAAGAATATAAGTTCATCCCATTAGCTAATCGCCACCAAAAGAAAGTAAAAATATATAATTAATTAAAATTTAAAGAAGTAAGCCCAATATATATTTCCTTTTTTATTAGTTAATATTTTAGAAATAACTTTGCTCGCGGGCAATCATGACGCACCACTCATCAGCCAATCAGTAGCCTGTCATGTCAAATAACGCCCTATAGATTATAAAGCACCAGCCGATAGATAAAAATATTTTGCATTATGACTTTATGATTGATTGTGCATTATTCACACTCCTGGACTCTGATAAGCATTTTCCACTTTCGCAGCGTACCTGCTACCTTTGCCCCAGGACGTACGATCCACTAATAATATTTAATAATCCATACCTTCACAAATAACCAATTTAAGGGATTATCAAAAATCATTAAATTTTCTTTTTATTATTTATTATTTTATTTAAAAGTGTTTTAATTAATTTGAACGAAGTAAATGTAAAATATATTTACATCAAATTGTTCATTTAACTTTTCACTTTATTTTATCTCTGTTATGAACTAGCTATTTCGTGATAAATTAAAATAATCATACAATTGTGAGTTTGCAATGTTTGCAAACAAAATAGAAATAATATTTATTTTACAAATATAAAGTTAAGTCGTATTCTCGTTAATTTTGAATTGCCTTTTTAATTAGCAAAGAATTTTAATGTAAATTAAATCTTGATTCATTTATTTCAAAATTGAATTACTTTAATAAATTATCTTTTTTTTTTTATTAAACAAAGCATCTAGATTAAGTCTAAATTTTTCTTCACGATCGAAAAACGGAAAAAGTGCAAATTTTACATTAATTTATTTTGGCAATTATTAATAGACGCGTTTAGTGTAAAATTTTAACTTGCACACTTTTTCCGTTTTTCTCTGTCAGGAAAAAATTTAAACTTAAGATAGACGCTTGGCTTAATTAAACAAATATATATATATATATATTATTTATTATTTAACGTATTTTTATGAAGGTTTTCCGAGTTTATTTCATAAGCATTTTTTTGTTAGTCTCCTCCCTCTCAGAAAAATAAGACCTCTTTATTTATTTCATATAGCCGGGGATGTAAAAATAAATTTAACATTTTATGATAATCCCAACATTAATTAATTCAGAATAAATTGGTAAACGATGTTATTCGTTAGTCCAGACAAAAATAAGAAAATTAGTTAATTTTAAATCACTTTTTTTTTTTTTTATTTCACGATTTTTTTATTAGATAAAACCATTAATTCTTTTTTTTTTTGTAATAAAGTTTATATTTAACTTTTTCTAAGGCGCTTAAAGAAATTAATTTAATGAAATTCTGCTCTTTCTATTTTTTCTTGTTATTAAAAAGTTCTTTAATTAGAAAATTTATTCAACAAACAAAAGCCGACGGCATCCTCTGTACCTCTCTAATACTTCTCTCAACTTCAATATAATTTATATTTATGGGAGGGAAAGACAGCAATCTCTCTTCTCATTTTAGAACAAAAACCAAGCCCAGATTCAAGCCCTATTAACACACCATGTCAAACGAAAGATGGAGGAAGAGATCATGATCTATTCAAAAGAAATTTTCTTTCTTCATGTGTATAGTTTCTTCTTTAAAAATACATAATTTTAAGTGGACATTATTTAGTGGCTGATGAAAGTGATGAATTACTTTATAAAAGAGATATTAATGAGATCTTTGAATTAATCCGACGCTATACTGAGGGATAATATTAAATACTCAGGCGTTTTCTTTCTTTTTCTCGAGCTAAAACGGCCATGCGTAATATGTGCAATCGTCAGCCAGAGAGTCTACTCAAGATTTGAAAATTCTTTAAACTTTTGTATATGATTGTACTAGACAAAGATAGAGATAACTCTTCAGAGTTCTGATCGAGTGGTGATCGTTTATACTTGAGTTCGGCTCAAAGCACAAATGCCTCATTTATTTAAAGTAATATTTATTCTTTTATCTTTCATAATTTAATATCATTCTCTCTTCATTTAATTTATCTTTCTCATATAGATCATTCTCTTTAAAATACAATTGATTTATATTTAGTATATCGTTTTACATTAAATATGATTTATTCCTCAAAAAGGATCAATATTCCCGTTTAGCATGTCACAGAGATATAATTAAACCAATAAATGCATTTACTATATACTCAATTTTATTCAACATTTACTTTAACCTAAATACCTTCAAAATTAAACAAAATTAAATTATGAAATTTTAATTTCTTTTGTAAGGTAAGGTAAGTGAATCACGAATTTCTCCTCTCTTTTTTTTATTGTAAGTACTATTATTTAATTTATTAATATCAATAATTTTTTGAAGAATTTTTTTATTTTTATACACATTAAAATAACGAAAAACAAAAAATAATTTTATTCGTTCTTTGACGATATGATTAAATCATGAATTCACTTATTTATTTTGCTATAACTTGTTATAAAAATATTATTAGGAATGCTCTAATTAATATGAAAATCTTGGTTATATTAACGTGAAGAAGTTAAAAAATAAGTTCGAATAAAATTAAAAAATATTTTTTTTCTATCTTGATGTTTATAAAAATCAAAATCAAAAAAAAAATTTATACTTTTTGCTTCAAAAAATGTACACAAAATTTGCCTGTGCCCTTTAACTTATGAACTCTCCTTTAATTGACTTTTATAATATCTTAATTTTAATTATTTATTAAAACATTATTTGGCAAAAGAAAAATTTTATTATTTCAATGAGGTACGGAGTTTTTTTTTATTGCTGTGTTATATAATGAAAGAGTTCCCAACTTTAGTGAAGTGCACAAGAAATGTTAGCTTGTTATTCTCCTTTACAGTCCGTTTTTAAATTGATGGTATCCAAGTCTCATACACTAAATTGAAGAGGCACTAGCAATGAGTGCTGAGAGGAGGGGGCATTTCTTATATAGTTGGCTAGGCATCCTTCTTTCTTCGCACTGCAATAAAAAAAAAAAAAAAAACTGAAGATATTTATAGAAAAGGTATATATAAATGAAAATAATGTAATAAAAAATTAAACTTGATTCACTTATATTAAATTATTTGATTTTTGGTGGGTTGGTAAATCAGAAGCATTTGATTCATCTTCTTAATATACTTACGAGGTACTAAAGCTCTAATTATTAATTTTAATTTATAAATGAGTTACAAAGTCCACCTTTATTTTTGAAGCATCAAAAATTTATCTAAATGTAGCGTAGCTATTCTTCAAAAAAAAGTGCGTACAATCTGGTGGTTATCCTTTACAAGAGAATAATCATTATTTTTTTGTGCGTGAAACAACCCATTAAATCGAAAACCCCTCTCGTAATCTTGGGATCATTTCGTTCATCCTCTTATATGAGCAAAAAACTTCACATTGTTCCATCCCTTACACTACTTTATTGCCTTACTTAAATCCGTAAATATAATGCTTATTGTAAAAAAAAGGCCTAGGAAAAATTAGAGGTAAGGTAAAAAAACATCTTTCGATTGAAGAATTTTATTATGGGTGGTTAGTTGCACTTGCAAAAACAAGACCGTATTCCTAGTTGACCCAACACCTCCGTCCACTAGATGATTTAATTAGGAACAAAAGTTACATAGAACGTGCATGACGCAAGATAGACCCTTTATTTTTTATTAAGTCATTTGTTATGCTAGCCCTCTTTAGTGTTAGCTGTTTAGTTTGCTGAAAGTTGATTACATTTTCTTATCATTAGGCATATCAAATATTTTATTAAGCCATAATGAAATGGCAAGTAAATTAATTTTTCGTCATGTTTATAAATCTGGTTCGGTCAAAATTTATGTTTATATGCAACTAAATTACTAATAGATATTGATGAAAGAAGAAAGATTTCGTGTCTTTTTATGTTACACACACTTATATATAATAAATAGGGGAAAATATTATGTACATGAAAAATTTAATCCCCCAATTAAATAAAAAATCTATACGTTTTAGATCAAAAGGGCCCCAAAAATGCAAAAAAATCTTAATGTATATATGTGTGTAGTTTATATTTTGGCTTATATCTCTGGAACCATTCATCAAAAAAATGATGAATGAAACTAACAAGGTTATATCTCTAAGAATGCCTAAGAAGGTATTAAATTTTGAAGCGAATTTGTCCGCAGAGCGGTAAAAAAAGTCTCTCCCCAATATTTATCGCTCACCATTATTTACTTAGCATCCACTGAGCAAAATATTTTGAAACTCTATGATAATAATTAAGACGTCTGTCTTCCTCCCCGGACCAATTTTCACAACAATCTGATTTATTAAAAAAAAAAAAAAAAGTATAAGATAATAAACATACCTCATCAGAGAGAGAAAACTGGAATTTTATTTATTCCCTTGACTTTTTTTTAAATACATTTTTTTTCTTTTTGACATCGGAGGCTATGTAGACTATGTCCTTATTTATTTATATTATGAATTAATCGCCAATATAATATTTTAAATTCAATTAATGAAAATATATATTTATTCAAAAAACCTAACCTAAAAATAACAATAAAAATCGACTTTCATACTCATATGATTTTTTTTTTGTCCCATAAGGCCATATAGACTTAAAACGATATACAATATATATAATATATTTTAGTTACGAAACATGTAATCCAAGGATATCTATTTAAAACAATTGATATCCAATTTATTTTTATACATTTTCATAGGATTCGAACACACACCCCGTGGCTTTGAAGGTTATCAATATTGTCAAAGTCAATATGTTTAACCTCTCGGAGGATATGGCTAGCGATGGTTAAAAAGAGTGGACAAGTATTACAACTCCGTTGCCTATTTTAATTAAATCATTTGATTATTTAAAATTTACATTTTTTCTAAAGACTATTTTATTTCATTGAATTTTTTTAATGAAATATTTTTCTTTTTATACATATAGTAAATTTTCCTTTGACTATCTTTTTACTTGCTCTTTTTGAAGCCTCGTTAACATTTCTTCACTTTATTACATTCTCTTGATTCATAAACTTATAATTATAACGACAGAACATTTTTAGATGCATAAATTTATTTAATAAACCTTTTGAATAATTAAAATTTTTTATATTTTTCTTTTTAAATTCTGACCACGATTTTCTTTTTTCCCGGTGTGAGTTTAATTATATCTATGCGTCCCACTGGTCCTTTAAAAGATAAACAAAATCATTCTATTCAAAAAATCCATATTTTTTTTTTTTCTTCTCTTTTGATGTCCTTTTTTCCCTCAATTTTTTTTTTTGCCCTTCTATCCACTCCTCTATCGGATTTCTCTCCTCTCTCTTCTCAATCGCGGAATAATAAATGATGATACAATCCAATATCGATTATCGATTCGAAATTATTCATTAAGATTTGCAACAACTTTCTACAAACATTTCATCTATCGATAATCTATAGTCTAAGAAAAAAAAGTCAAGAGGGAAATAGAAAGTGAAAGATGTGATTAGGAATAATTTTATATAAATGTACAATTTCCCTTTAGAGTCCAATTTTTTCTTGTTCCAATCTTTTCTTAAAAAAAAAAAAAAAAAAAAAAATCTAAAATGTAAAATCTCTTGGGAAATACTCAAACTGCTTTTATCCGAAATATCAATAAAACAGGATTCTGAAAAATACAAAAATTCATGATCTTTCATTCTTATTATTTATCCTCGATGATGAGACCCTGTTACGAGAACATTTAGCGACAGTGGCCTATTCAGAGGGGAAAATAGTGGTACATACACCAAATACAACAAAAATTGCAAAAATCAACATAAAAGGAAGAAAAAAACATGAAAAATAATAAATTTAAATGGAGTTTCTAATAAGAAACGCAAATATATATATAATAACTAAAGATGTTTACAAGAAAAATATTTTATTCCCCCCCTCCCCCTTCATCAAAGATTATGGCTAGGTTCCTACTGAAAAATTGGTCCCAATAGTAGTGCATACTCAGCAGCTTTTTAAATTATTATTGTTGTGTGTGTGTTCCTTAATTGTATCTCAAGCAACGTCTACCTTTAGACTTTCGAAATATACAAATTTTGAAGAATATTATTTTCTTTTATTTCTCTTTTATATGTCGCGTTATGGTTTCTCCAGGAAATAGCTTTCTTTTCTATATTTAATATAATTTCAGTATTGATTACAATTGCTTCTCCGCCGTGATCTAAATTCTAAAGTTATATTAAGTAGAGTGTTGAGTGGTTTTTGTTCACTCTGAATGATCTACATAAGCTGAATTTGAACATGAATTGGATTAAAATCGGGATTAGATACATTGTAAATTGTGACAATTTGAATGGATTGTTTAACACTGTGTTGGTTGTGTCTTGAAGGGCTGGATTCTTATATCACGGGTCACTGGCTATTTTTGAATATAATTACTTTTTGTTATTTATCTTTTTTATTTTTACATTATATTAAATAATTATTATTTCTTAAAATAAATAAATTCATATCCCTTTGATTTTTTACTTTCCTATTTATTTAAGAGTATTTCAAGTAGAAAAGATTTCGGGCAATATCGCACGTAACTGGAACGTGACAATAAAAACCAATAAAACCGGCCTCTAAGCTCTTCTTATTCCCTCTTATATATTTTTAATGAATTTATGTCACAATGACCAGCCGTTTTGCTCAGCTCCTCGGGCGGTAGGGGGTTTGAGTCTGAAGAACCCAAAGTACTCATACTACTATTGATCGACGCTTGACCTGATTCTACGCATTTAAGGTGGCTTCTCGGCATTCACATCTCATTTATCAAGAAAAATCATTTAGAATAATTATTCGCTTAATTAGGTATCTTCTATTTTTTTTAAATTTACTTCTCCTAAAAGTAAATATTACAAATATAAATAAAGAGTTTTAAACGAAACACGCTTACTGAACATTTTTAATGAGGTATATAATTATCTATATTAAGTTAAGGGTGAGCTTTTAGGCTTCTCAGTTGGAAATTTTAAGTTATTTTAATTTGAAGGGGAGGGTTAGATAATCCCACTCCCTCATTCCCCCCCTCACTCGCACAACTTTATTATTACTTTTCCTTTCCGAAGGTAATTTCGGTGCAAAATTTCGAAATTTCCACCGAAACATGTTTTGAGTGCGAAAATATTTTCAGAAAGTCCGTGGGTGTGTTTGTGCGTCTATAGCCTCTGGATATCCAAAATACATAAAGGATAAACTACAAAACCTAGAAAGATAAATAATTATTAAAACTAACATACGGATATGACAGCAAAATCGGACAGAAATATATACTTTTAATTTTTTTTGATTTTCTTAAAATTGACTGGAACGATTTTTTAAAAATTTATCAATTTATCAATTATATAATTAAAGACAAAATGTTTATTTTGGTTTTAGTATATAAAGTT
This sequence comes from Anisolabis maritima, assembly GCA_010014785.2. Classification (NCBI taxonomy): domain Eukaryota; kingdom Metazoa; phylum Arthropoda; class Insecta; order Dermaptera; family Anisolabididae; genus Anisolabis; species Anisolabis maritima. Next base: position 10,527 of record JAAAKE020007374.1, read on the forward strand.
CCCTGAAGAGTACTTTACTCGTGTCGTTTTTTTGTTCTTTGTTTATATTTTTCTTTTATAATATTTGAGAAAAGTAATTTATATAAAAATATTGTAAATTAAATTTTATGTAACTTTTATTATATATATTTTTCCAAAAAAAATGCCCTTTTTATATTAAAATATAAAATTCTTGAAAAATTAAAAATTAAAAATTTGGGTTATGTGATTATGTGGAACCACCAGATTAAAAAAATGCAGGGTTTCAATAAACATTTTTTCTTTAAAATGATAACGTATCATAATAGATATAAATAAAAATAATATTCCTAAATATAGTTTCAAAAAATTTTTTAATTATTGTTTAATTTTTAAGATGTTATTGCGTTCTAATCTCATTATTAGTATTTTACCAATTATCCCCATTTCAAAATTAGGAGTTCAAATTTTAATATGAACACTATTATTTCTAATAGGACAGTTTGCCACATAATTACTAACTAATTGCCGGTATTAGATTATTTTATTTTTAC